>BQKZ01007510.1:4468-20962 GCA_036244855.1 Temnopleurus reevesii | reverse complement strand
TTTCATCATATCCAATAGATTTGCTATTCTTTAGGGAAGATACTATATTCAGTACTTCAAGATAGTTTGTTGGTTTGAGAAAAAGAGAGCATTGTGTATTATCCTTAAGATATTGTTTAAAGTTTACATTATCTTCTTTTATTTTCCTGGCTTGATTAGGCCCTAGATTAACAAAGTAATTATTAAAGGTGTTAGCTATCTCACTATCTTCTGTTATCTCTTTATCTTCGTAGATAAATTTCTGTCCAACTTCAGATTTTTTCCCTTTACAAATGATATCCTTAACAATCTTCCAAGTAGATGCCATATTTCCTCTGGCCAAGTCAAATTTTGGTATCGCTTTTCATCCGTGCCAGACTTTTCCAAGTCAATTTGGTGGTGCATGCGGCCTTGTTGCTGGGGAATGTAACAACTTCGCATGTCAGTGACAGGGGTGCTGGGGGAGAGGCCAGATTGTAAAAAAGATTTATAATATCCAAGATAATCTTATATTTTCATATACATGTAGCTATTGATCCATGTCAAACTTTCCCATGCGAATTTGGTGGTTTATGCAGCCTTGTTGCTGGGGAATGTAACAACTACATATCGTTGGTGGGCTGGTAAAACCTTGTATCTCACTTTTTGATGAAAATTGCTTTTCTCATAACCTTGTACCATGGGTGATTCACTTTGTCCTATGTATTCAAGATCTCATTCTCATTATCAGCCCATCAGCACTGTGCAAATGTCAATGATACCATGGGGGATGGATCAGAACATTCAAAATGACTTCAAATATCCAATATATTCTTATATATTTGTTTGATAGCTGTACAGCTATGGATCCATTCTCCATCTTTCATATAGATTGTAAAAGAAGATGTACAATATCCAAGATAATCTTATATTTCCATACAGCTATTGATCTGTGCCAGACTTTCCCATGCCAATTTGGTGGTTTGTGCAGCCTTGTTGCAGGAGAATGTAATAACTTCATATTCGAGTGTCAGGGATGCTTGGGAGGGATCAAAACGTTCCAAAAGACTTTCAATGTCTAAAATATTCTTCTATCTTTGTGTAATTTCTGTACAGCTATTTATCCATGCCAGACTTTCCCATGCCAATTTGGTGGTGTGTGCAGCCTTGTTGCAGGAGAATGTAATAACTTCACATGCGAGTGTCAGGGATGCTTAGGAGGGATCAAAACGTTCCAAAAGACTTTCAATGTCTAAAATATTCTTCTATCTTTGTGTAATTCCTGTACAGCTATTGATCCATGCCAGACTTTCCCATGCCAATTTGGTGGTGTGTGCAGCCTTGTTGCAGGAGAATGTAATAACTTCACATGCGAGTGTCAGGGATGCTTCTCCGGGCCTACCTGCTCTGATTGTAAGTCTTTTTTTTTCCTGCAAAGAAGACAAGGAATTTGATATTAGATATCATTTTAGGTTGAAGTATACATAATCATATGTCATGTTGGGGAACAGATATAATGCTTATTCAAGCTAATAGGTCTATAGTTTGACTTTTATGTCAAAACGTTATATATTCATAATAATGATAATAAAGCGCAGAACTATATTAATATATTCTACAGCGCTAAAAAAACTCTTATTTAAATAAAGACATGAGTGATAAAGTATACTTACAATGTTGTATCAAAAAGACAGTTTAAACAAAAAATCTAATATCATGCATTGTGATGAAATATATATATATATATATATATATATATATATATGCTTGTTTTATACTTTTTACAATGGTTACTGAATGTTTAGAGTGGAAGATTACCAATTTTTCTAATACATGTGTCTTATTGTGCAAAATTCCAGGAAAGTCGACTGGCGGAGTATGTGCGTTCTTTTAAAATACTGTGGCCTTGATGTGTGCTATTTGCTGTTGTGGCTACAGGGGTTGGGCGACACATCTAGATATAGTAATTTTGTCCCATTCGTGTGAAACCTCTTTTCCTACCACATTTTTATTTTCATTTTTGATAGTAATTAATCCTTGTGATCCTAACCGATGCCTAAATGGTGCCTTCTGCCGTGGACTATCTTGTACTGATTATGAATGTGCATGTGTGGGATGCTTCAATGGAACCAACTGTGAAAACTGTAAGTACATATGTTGTTTTTTATATAAATCTTATAAAAGAAAGATGAAGAAAAGAGGCAGTTTCCATATCAATATAAATGAGGCTTGTATACTGATTAAAAAAGAGCAGAAGATGTGTACGAGTCGAACACATCACTTCATACAGTGATATTGTAAGCTAAGCTCCACTCATTAAAAGAGAGAAATTACTAAATTTGATTGGATTGTCACATGCAATATGACATAGTCAAATCATTAACTTGTAATAAAATGGCGAGTTATTTATCAAACAGCTCAACTGATCCAAATTGTCTATTTAGAACAATGGAAAGAATTTAAAGTGTTTCACCAGTCGGTTTACAAAAATGAGTGTTCAATTTACTGTCAATGATTTTTTTTTTGTTTCCATATTTGTTGATATCCCAAGCCAACAAATGGGCAATATTTGTTCAAATTTTAATTCAAAGTATTTATTGTCTCCATGAAAAAAAAAAACTACACCGGAGCATACTAAAAAAAAATCATGGGGTGATATGCAGACAGAAATTGAGACAAGAAATATGTTTACAGAAGGATACACATAAATGAGAACATAGCACACTCAAAATATCATTAATTTTTGTTCAACATTGCCATATCTTTCAAACGAACTTTTTATTTTTCAGTTATTGACCAATGCAGCCCAAATCCATGCTTGAATGGAGGACTCTGTATAGCTTTGGCTGGATCATGTACGGGATACACATGCCAGTGTGAAGGTTGCTTCATTGGGTCAAACTGTGAAACAGGTAATCTATATTCATAGATCTGATGCCAGAACGCTATTGTTGTACGGTATAAGCTGAAACTTTTACTGTGGTTTATTTTCGCTAATTTCATGATTTTGGCCTCTCGAAAATTTCCATTCTATATAATACACATTTATGTGTACAAACATTGTCAAAGACTAAAATATAACACGCCAATGTGTCAAACTGGCCCCAAATTGCGAAAATATCTGTACGCTAAAATCTTGGCTTATACAGTATAAAGCTAGTCATCTAAAAATTTTGTATGATGAAAGCATGTCTGTACTTGATCTAGATTTACACTCTTACCAGCATCAAAATATGGTTTAATACCATGTAAGTTGTCATGAATTTAGTTATCAACAATTATTTATTCTAAAAGCATTTAACCTTGGCTGTATCACTGCTTTCCACAACCAATATTTGAACTGTGGACTATGTGTAGTCTCTCTATTCATATTCATGGATCAGGGCCCTTTGATATAAAGGCTTGTTATTAACCACATATAAAAATGGCCATTCGAAAGCCTTGTTACATGCATATGGGCAATTCCACGCTAATGTAAGCATTTCACCCAAAATTTCAAATCCATGCTAATTAGACAAATTTGGTATCATATGAAAGCTTAGAGTCTGAATTTTAAGAATCTTAGAAAAAATAAAAATTAAATCGAGCATAAGGTTGATATTAATTGTTAAATTAACATAATTAATTATCAGAAAATATGGAAATTTCAATGAAATATTAAGCATGCTGTGAGCAATGTTTCATATGTTTATGTCATGTATTGTGCTGTTTTAAACTTGTTTGAGATATAAAAACCATAATAAGGTGGTATTTTTGTGACATTTATTATTTGTCATGCTCCAGTAATTTCTTTTATATGCCATTGTTAATTGTCCTTCTGTTACCGCAAAAACATGATTTTTTAACATTACATCATATATGGTGGCTTTACAAACCTGAAAATTTCATTGCAAAGCAAGTTTAGGGATATCTATAAGTTGACTACCACGCAGCCCCCCAAAATATTCTTTCTTAATTAATTAAAGGCCAATTAGAAATGTCCTTCTGTTACCAAAGCCGGTAACGGAATACTTTGTTACTTTGATAACTTCAGAACTACTGAACGGATTTTAACCAATCTTGGGTCAGATATGCATAAGCATGTAATATTGAATTGATTAGATTTTAGACTCAGGAAGTCAAAGGTCACAGGGCCAAAGATCTTGTAAAAAAATCACCAAAATAGCTTGTTACCACGATAACTTCAGAACTACTAAATGTATTTTAACCAAGCTTGGGTCAGATATGTATAAGCATGTAAGGATGAACTGAGAGTAGATTTTGGATTCAGGTTGACAAAGGTCAAAGGTCACAGGGCCAGAAAACTTGTAAGAAACAGATTTTAACCAACCTTGGGTCCATCATGTATAAGCATAGGAAAATTGACTTATTCGATTTTGGGTTCAGGAGGTCAAAGGTCACAGGTTTAAAAAAATTGTAAAAATGACCCAAAATAGCTTGTTACCATTGTAACTTCAAAACGGTTAGGCAGGATTCTACAAAAGCTGGCTCAAGTAGATATAAGCATGAGAGGATGGACTTATTAGATTTTGAGTCCTGGGGTCAAAGGTCATAGGGAGAAAGAACTTGCAAAAACCACCCAAAGTATTTGTGACTTCTGATCTTCCTGACCAAGGGATGACGGAGGCATAAATTTCGAGGTGGAGGTCGAGGATTCATCTATTCAAATGTATATTTATTCAATTGTATACCAGCAAGGTAGCATAGACTAGTTCATTTCAAAGTATTTTAGTAAAACATGCTCTAATGTCTTTTCCCCATAGACATTACACATGCGAGCCTTATGTCCTTCCGTTACCGTCCTTCCGTTACCAAACACTACCCTATATTATGCGTTGTAATTAAATAGATTATTGACCAATCAGGAAGTGAAGTATATTCCAAGATAGCTGAAACTATAAGGATTCAGATTTATACCTTTAAATAAGAATAACTTTATAAAATCCATAGAATTTTTCAAGATACCAATTACCCCCCAAAAGAGGTGTCCATTTTTGATGTCCTTCCGTTATCGACCTCATTAATATGCATATCTTAATACTGAAAAGAATATTTAACAAATAAATCAGTGGAGATTGAAGACATTCGTTCTAGCCTTATTATTACCAGGTTTGAAATGTTCTTCCACTTCTAGTTTTCTTGTAGTTCTTGTTTAAACTTTCAAATTTTTTATCCAAATGTCGTTCCGTTACCGTGGAATTGCACATATGTTGTTCAATAGACTGACAAGTAACCAATCATAATTTTTCTTTCGAATTAGCAATTAATCATAAACCATTATTTTACTTGGACCTGAAATTGTTTAATACTCCTAAGAATATGCTGTGATACTAGGTAGGATGTTGTGATTTGATGCTGTAATGAATAATTTGGCTAATGGTCATATTTACACTCTTATAGTCCAATACCATAATAAATATGGTTATATTTTTTTCCTTTTGCCATCTCCCATTGCAACCCCAATCCCTGTTTCAATACAGGAACCTGCATCAGCAATGGATCTTCATGTGCTAACTTTGTCTGCCATTGTGATGGATGCTACAGGTATATTTGCCTAATATTCATCTTTAAGCTTATATATTCAACATCATAACAAATAAACCTTGTATTCTTATTCCTCAAGCCATCTCCCAGTGCAACCCCAATCCCTGTTTTAATGGTGGAACATGTGTTAGCAATGGATCTTCC
Organism: Temnopleurus reevesii; assembly: GCA_036244855.1. NCBI lineage: Eukaryota > Metazoa > Echinodermata > Echinoidea > Temnopleuroida > Temnopleuridae > Temnopleurus > Temnopleurus reevesii. The sequence goes on along the minus strand of BQKZ01007510.1, from coordinate 15,316 downwards.
TGTGCTGACTTTGTGTGCCAATGTGATGGATGCTTTACAGACGCAAACTGCTTGACCGGTAAAAATTCATTATTATTACCAATTTGCCAATTCACATTGTTTTGTCACATTTAATTGTTTAATTTAGATACTTAAAAATACCACTTACGGCAATTGCGTGAGCAGTATAATACCATTATTATTATGGAACTGACATCTTTATTTTGATTTTCTTCCAATTGACGTTCGGATTCTAAACTGCAAGATAAAATATTTTTTGTTCAAATTCAAACATGTGAATCCAATGAATCCTATGAATCCAATGACCAACTAATAATAGTGTGAGTGGTAACTATAGGAACTGGTAAAGCGATATATGAGAAAAAGAAAAATCACTATCAAAGTTGTATCTTCTTATCTTAATATGATTTAATATTTATTTCTTTTCAGAGGTACATGCATGTCAGTCATCTCCTTGTTCGAATGGAGGAGTATGTGAGCTTGTACAGGGTTCCTGTTCCCAGTACACTTGTGGATGCCAGGGATGCTTCACTGGAGATAGCTGCCAAACGTGTGCGTACTTAAAAGTGATATTAAAATATTCTTCTGTAAATTGTAGGAAAATGTGAAGTTTGAAGTTATTACCTTTCAGCAGCCACTACTGGCTTCCTCAGATGACTGAATGTCAATCACACCTTTCCAAGTGAATTCGCTCTAAAGTTAGTAGAGCGTAGTGTTGCTTGGATTCAGAGAGGCGAGAAGTTGATACTTATTTGTGAATGGCCGATGAATGAAACTGTCGTCACAACAGTTGGAATGGACTTTGGAAACACGAATCCAACCAGGGGTAGATCCAGAATTCATCAGTTTAGGGGTCCTTTTCTTACCAACAGCGTAAGAATCTGTTTTCACTTTGAAAAATAAGGCATGAATGGATGGCTGATGCCTGAAAAAGTTGCATTTTTCCAATCCAAGGTCTAGAATTAGCTTAAGTCAACCCACGCCAATTGTCATGGATGCCCCATTTGCTTGCGGTAATGCCCTCTTTGGATATCCTATTCTTTGCATATCCTATGTTTTACCTTGACTAGAAAAGTGCCCATCATAAAAATTCATTTATGTATTTATTTATTTCTGATATTTATACAGGGTCGCTCATTTGACCAATTATGGTGGTATTCCACCAACAACAAATATAACAATATATACAAATATACAAATGTACAAACAGTACCCCTATAGGCTACTATAGGCTACTTAAATCAAATACTATTAGCATTGAAAACTGTTAAATACTCAAATTGAAAGAAAAGAACACACAATAGTAATGATAATATGTACATTGACAAGAGGGGAAGTTATCAATTAATGATTTTGCTGGAATTAATAGATTTGATCAAATTTATCCCCTATATCACAGTTAACAATGTAGACAAAAACGTTTTCATAGAGTATTTAACACTGTTTAAAGCAGGCAACATTTTAATAGAAAATTCCAATTGGTTCCAAACAGTAATTCCTGATATAAATGGACTATATTTGTATGTGTCTGTCTTTAAATCTTGGTACACGCAATGTATCTCTAACAGCAGGTCTTGTGCTGTGATCATAAAATCACCCTATATATGCTATTTACCCTAATTAAATCCAATTTTGAGCCTTGCAATCTTCCTATGGTACCAAAATTAATGGTTCAAAAGCAAAAATATATAACTTTCCACCATTTGATGAAGGTTTTGATTCCAAATAGACTCAATGATTCATCAATATGTGTACTCAAATTGCACCTGTGGCAGTTTTAAGGTTGATGATCCAAAACATTTGGTAGGCTTTGGAACATACTGGTGCTGATAGTTTCCAATTCCTGCAATTGCATGGAGACCACATATAAATGATTGTTTTGTATTGTTTTAATGTTTTCAGTACTTGATCCATGTTCTACCAATCCCTGTCTTAATGGAGAATCTTGTATTAGAGAAGGAGGGACATCATGCAATCTGTCAACGTGTATTTGTCCGTCATGCTTCACTGGAGCACTGTGCCAAACTGGTAAGATATTATCATAGCTTGTACATAACTTTGTGACAGATATGTATGAACCATAATCACGAATAGTTAATCGAGAGCACTGATAGCTGATGTGGTAGATTATGAGAATAAACTCTGCCATAGATACAAATTGAGATGTTAGAATAGCTGATGGAAATGTGCTGTGATGGAAGTCGGTCAGGATATTTTTCTTCATCCTAAGCAAGATAAAAATCTGTGAATGATAGGGGCAGTTCATAAAATTAAGACTTCTATTTGTAACATGACAAATTTAAGGTCTTATTTTAGTTTTCACTTTCATTCAGTTTATTTTATTTCAACAAATTGATAAAAAACCCAAATTGCATATAACAAGACATTTTAGAACAAAAGTAAACAGTAACAATACAATCAATCAAAATGTGGTTGGGAATGGGAATAGGCCAAAATTATATATTTAGGCCTTAGATAGGCAACTAAATAGGTTTTAATCATATAGTTTTCATTCAAATGATGTAATTTTGTTGCATCCCCAAATATTCTATTGTCAGGTTGGCATGGTCTTGTTGGTCTTTATTTGTCTATTAACGGCATTTGTCTGCATTGTACTGCTGCAAGACAAGTTTTTATTTAATTGGCATTACATATTAATTTAGATCTTTGCGCATCAATTAATATTCATGACTCATGATTCTGGTTTTATCAAGTCTATTTGTATATTTTTCAGCGATTGATGCATGCACTGATAACGGTAACCCCTGTTCGAATGGAGGAACTTGCCAGCTGACACAAGGATCATGCACATTGTTTGATTGCCAGTGTGCAGGATGCTATACAGGACCAACATGTACAACATGTAAGTTGGAATACTATGAGATACTATTAAATGGTGCAAGCAGGGAGACCGGTTTGAAAAGGAACAAAGCCTACATCCTTACAGAATTCTTTCATGTTGGGTTAAATAATTATTATTATGGGGCCTGATCTGGGATGAACCTTTCAACCGAGGGAAAGGCAAATACAAAAGTGAAAGAAAATATATCATGAAATTTGCTATCTTATGCATGGATCATGTACATTGTTTGATTGGCAGTGTGGAGGATGCTATACAGGCCCAACATGTACAACACATAAGTTAGAATGAATCATTTAAAGCAGTTGAGCACTAGACTCATTTTTAATGTTGTAAAATATATGCAGAGATCTTTGTCAAATGTGTAAGGAGAAAACATTTCTTCTCCTCATAAAAAACACATTTCAATGGAAGGAATAGATTTAACATGCAGTTTTATTTGCTTCAGAGGTCATGATACATTGTCTATCCTGCCAAGGAACTCCTATGTATACAATTTGCATTCTAACTATTGTAATATCATTATGTGTCTTAGGGCAAACATGAATAAATTTGACTCCATTACAAGGAAAAGGCAGCAATGTTGTCATTCATTTTTCTTTAATACCTTGCAATTTTGCTTTTTTGCCTTGCGTTAGTTTTTCATTTCTACAAATATATTTTACATGTTGTAATGCTTACAACTGAATGCTATGATCTTCTGCAGTTAGAAATGTAAAACAGGTTTTTATTTTATTGATATGAAATCAATTCTTAATGCTTCCTAGTGCTTTGACATGAAATGATCAAAGATGAAAAAAAAAACCCACAAAGATAAAGTCAGATTTTATAATTGAAAATACATTGAAAATCAGATTATGGCTGTTATTTTATCATGAAATGGTTTAAGAGTATGAATGCTTATGAAATGTTGAGCATTACAGTTAATCTTTTTTATACTTATTCACATCATGATAAAAATGCTGTGACATATTATAATATTTATCCGCAGTATTGGATCACGTTGTTTCAACGGCGGTCAGTGTCAGCAGACATCCTGTACTGACTATCTGTGTGACTGCCCTGGATGCTAGTCTAGGGCTAGAGATATGAATCCTTTCTGTGTTGCCTTGTTGCATACCTGTCATCCTAAATCTGTCTTAACTCTATTCCTATTACACTTAATTCACTCACAGTATTGGATCCATATCAGAACAACCCTTGTTTCATCAGGTGTCCTGTACTGACTATGTGTGTGATTGTCCTGGATGCAGGCCTAGGGCTAGAGATGCAAGTTCTGTCTGTGTCATCATTTTGCATCCTTGTCATCCTCAATCTATCCTAACTCTATTCATAATACACATTATTAACTCACCGTATTGGATCCATGTCAGAACAATCTTTGTTTCAATGGTGGTCAATGTACAGACTATGTGTGTGATTGTCCTGGATGCAGGCCTAGGGCTAGAGATGCAAGTTCTGTCTGTGTCATCATTTTGCATCCTTGTCATCCTCAATCTATCCTAACTCTATTCATAATACACATTATTCACTCACAGTGTTGGATCCATGTCAGAAAAATCTTTGTTTCAATGATGGTCAATGTACAGACTATGTGTGTTATTGTCCTGGGTGCAGGCCTAGGGCTAGAGATCTCAGTCCTTTCTATGTCACCTTGTTGCATAATCTTCATCCTAAATCTGTATTCCTGTGTAATTCCTGTATATTCTTAGCACACATTCACTCACAGTGTTGGATCCATGTCAGAACAATCCTTGTTTCAATGGTGGTCAATGTCAACAGGCGTCCTGTACAGACTATGTGTGTGACTTTCCTTGATGCTGGTCTAGGGTTTGAGATTTGAATTCTTTCTCTATCACCATGTTTCATAGCTTTCATCCTAAATCTGTATTCCTGTATAATTCCTGTATATTCTTAACACACATTCACTCACAGTGTTGGATCCATGTCAGAACAATCCTTGTTTCAATGGCGGTCAGTGTCAAGAGGCATCATGTACAGACTATGTATGTGACTGCCCTGGGTGCTGGTCTGGCAACAGATGTCTTACATGTGAGTCATTTCTGTGTCATTACTATGAAGATTATAATAATAGCTTTCATAGCAGATTTTGAAGGAAATATTGAGATGGGTGGTGCATTTTTAAGATATTGTTCATTTCATAGTTGTTCATTCAAGGTTCTAACAAAATTTCCTGAAACTATTTTATTGTATATTTAGAAGACAGCTGAACATGATATTTATGATAATATATGAATTTATAATTTCATCCACTTTATTATACCTTGAATGTGATGACCAGGGCAAGGTTTCACCAAGTCATTCTTAGGTATAAGCATGTCTTTATGGCAGACTGGTGTATGTTATGGGGTGTTGAAATTGTAAGATTATAATAATGGAAGAAAGGTTTGGTCAATATTTTTAATGGATCTTCATGTGGACTCGTGAAGGAAGGAAGCGTAAAAGATAATACAAGTCATCTTTCAAGTCATTCATAACTTGTGCAAACACTGCTCAGGGAAATTAAGAGAAACCTTTTGTTGTTTGGGGCCAACAAATACAAAAGTCAAGATAATGAAGTTGTTACGCTTAGTAAATAAAATACATCATTGTTATCACATTTTTGCAGTTGTGGATCAGTGTAACCCAAACCCTTGTGCCAATGGAGGCGCTTGTAACAGAGTAGCTGGATCCTGTACAAACTTCACTTGTTCGTGTCCGTTCTGTTACACAGGAGATAACTGTCAAACATGTGAGTATAGTATATCATACAATGGTTGTGTCAATGATAGGCAGATCTGGGGATTAGGGTTAGGGGGTGGGAGGTTAAACACCTTTGGATCCAAAATAGCAATGCTCCCTGCCCATAGCCTGAAAAGCTGCTGACCAAAAGTTCTCCAATTCCGTATTGGGTGTGAAAAGGGCTTCTGATGGAAGACAGGCAAAAGGAGTAAAAACAATAACAAAACAAAAACAAACAAGGAAGAAAAAGTTTTTGAAATTAAAAAATTGCACTACCCTTAGTAAATACAAGTAAATCAAATACATTATCGTTATCATCACCTTTCTTACAGTTTTGAATCAGTGTAGCCCAAACCCTTGTGCCAATGGAGGCGCCTGTAACAGAGTGGCTGGATCCTGCACAAACTTCACTTCACAAACAACATGTTTGATGATAGGCAAATTTTGGATTTGTCAATGATGGATGGGCACGGGTTTTTTTTAAGGATTTTTAAAGTCGCTGATGGCTCGAAAATCAACAAACGGAACAAGGTCGTGTCATCCAAATGGTGTCTTCAAAGGACGGCTGGCCGACTGGAAAAAAGTTGTGCATTAGTGTGACACAATCCTTTGTGACAATTTTATTTATTTATTTCTATAATGATTTATCAATTTCCTTATTTATTGGTTTTATAGTAGTAGAATAGTCCCTTCAGTGGGTTGAACACTACTGCTCCTTGGGACGCTGCAGTTGCAACATACAATACAAATATTGATTACAGTAATAATTGAGGCATTTGTAATATACTGTGACATACCAACTGCACTGAACCATGGCAAACATCATTACAATGTTAATGAAATATGACCCTGTATTAAGATAAAAGAATCTGAGAAGATATAAGAGGAGCTCAGCACCAACATTGTGCAAGGTTGCCACAGAACTGCTTAATATGTTTAAGAGTGTTTATGTAATATCATTGCAGGGCGAGATCCATGTGATAATTCTCCATGCTTGAATGGTGGACAGTGTTCATCAACACAGGCTTCATGTACATCGTACCAGTGTCAATGTTCAGGATGTTTTACAGGAACACGATGTGAAATAGGTAATATCAAAGTTCCAATTATATAACAGCATCTTGATGGAAATGTCATTTTAATTGTCAAATTAATGATGCTGGGTTGCTTTGACAATGATTGAAACATTATTTCCTCATTTTGACATTGCTAGCTCTGACTGAGTCTGCATTATGAGATGCTGTGAAAAAAATTCACAGACAAACTCAAATCAGGAACAATTGGGAATTTGATGAGATGATCTTAATTAAGATAGAGGAAAGCAGGGAATATGATTGGTCCGAAAAGGGAAAAATGATTAGTCAAATTCAGTTTTATCTTGTTCTACATTAAACTAACAGCCATTAGATTATTATTAGCCATAACTGCTTTTTACTATTGCATTTTTTATTTGGCTATTTTTAGTTTGCCTTTGTCAGAGCTTCAGTTCATATTAATTGCCATATGGTATCTGTGTAATGAGAAAAAAATGTACACGTGACAGTGTTTTGTACTGAAAATATGTCACTAGAACAACACAAAAAGGGTGTAATGGAATTTTCACAATCACAGAAATTCATCAACTTGTTTTATAGAAGGGTGCCTGGAGTGTTTGACTAAAGATCATTATTTTAAATCTTTTTCCCCTTTAAACCTGAGCAAGATGCTTGTGCCAACTGAAGCTAAGTTTCATGCTTGTGACAGAACAATTTTAAACCCACACCTTAATGACATACAATTCATTTCAATTTTCCCCACCGACTATAGGCGATACCAAGTGCTATCAATTGATACCTCCAGTATTGAACCTCTGGAGCCGGGAAGCATACTTCCGTTACAGGTCACAGCTCTCATCCATGGATATTTGTCAATTTTTCTCCTTTTCGCGTTGTCCAGTGTGCACTCTGCTGCCTCACAGAAACAACCCTTAATACAATAAAATGTAACATGTGAAGAAAAAACAAACTTAAGCTGAAAAACATATTTATGAGCATTTAAAATAAATTAGCTATGGAGTTGGCAAAACAAAGTCCCATTCAAATACATGCAAGCAGAACCGGAAACAGAAGTGACCATCCCGGCTCCACAAAATTATTTTCTCTAATAATTGTTGACGCCCTCATCGACTTCGAATTTACAACAATAGTTGTTGTGGAGAATTGTTTGTATTTTTAATGTTCTTTTTTTCTTCTTAAAATCAGAACAAGATGCTTGTGCCAACCACCAATGCCAAAACGGAGGGACCTGCCTGGCTAATCCAAACTCGTGTTTTGATTACACATGCCAGTGTCAAAACTGCTACTTGGGAACCTTCTGTGAAGTTTGTAAGTTTTGTCATTTATTTTTAAATTTAGCTATTCATCTATCAGAGATGCCACATTCTGAGACGTTTTCAGAATTTATCCTTTTGCATCATGCACATGCGTTTTGTGTGAGTAAACTGATTGTATCAATTTGTTGTAATGTTCACAAGCATGCATGCACACATTGCCATACTCATGAACGCACTAGTGTTCTCAATGACTCTCCCCAGAGTTTAGGTTATGGTTGCATGATCCTGTGACAACAGAATTTAATGTCTCTTTACTCGGCTTATTTTAGAGTGATAACTAAGACTAAAAACGAATTGCTAATTATCTTTGATAAAAAATATGGATAGAATCAGTTTATCAAGTAAATTCAAGTCTCTTATATTTGCATCTGCACAATTTACAACAATATGCTTACAATTTCTGTATTCTGAAGATCTGCCAACCTTGAATTATGTAACAAGACATAATTCATATCAGAACGGGGAGTTAAGATTGTACCGTGCACATACGGTATCATTTTATCAAAGTGCAACAAACCTTACGGTCGGTCCTCACTCAATACCAGCCAGCATTTTTTTTGTATCCAGGAAGAAGCTGAATAAATCCATCCATTTAGAGAAAGTTATTTAATGAACATGGAATGTAACTGCAATATTCTAAATCTTTTCAAAGTGCATACTTTTATCATTTAATACATATACAGTTGTCCTCAAAATTATTCATACCCTTGCTTATTTTGGTAGATTTTTTATTATTGCCCTAAGATTAATGCATTTTATTGATCATTTTTATGATTTATATATGACCAACAAGTAAGACAATAACAACATTTGCACAATTTGAGAAATTATTAATTTCTGAGGTATTCTGTTCACGAATTTGCATAAATTGCCATGATCAGAATTATACATACCCTATGTCTACCGAGTCCAAATTCTTTCTTTATTGGTCGATATCATATCCTTTGTTTTTATGACTGCTTCTAGATGTTTCTTGTAGTTGTCCACAAACTTCCTACATGTCTCCTGTGTGATGCTGGCCCACGATATTTTGGCGAATGCCTCAAGCTGTGTCGGGTTGGTCGGTTTCCTTGCCATCACTCTGGTCTTCAAATCATGCCACAAGTTCTCGATTGGAATAAGATCAGGATTCTCGTTTGGCCACTCTAGGATGTTCATACCATTGTCCCTGAACCATTTCTTCAGTACTTTGGCAGTGTGCTTGGGATCATTGTCCTGCTGGTACTTCCAATTGTTGCCAAATTGGAGTTTCTCAGCAGATTCTTTCACATTTTCATCAAGGATGTTGATGTAATACTCTTTTTTAATGATTCCTTCGACCTTTACGAGGTTCCCGGTGCCACTTGAAGAGAATCATCACCATCATGACCATAGCATTATGCTTCCACCACCATGCTTGACAATGGGCACAGTATTCTTCTATTTCTACGCCTCTCCTTCCTTCCTCCAGACGTATCCTGCATCGATATGGCCAAATAACTCCGACTTCAGCTCATCAGACCACATGATCGTTGCGCCAAACGCTTGGATCTATCGGCAGATGAACTCTAGGAAAGGCCAGGCAGGTCTTCAGGTGCTTTTTCTTGAGTAGCGGTGTCTTCCGAGGCCTACATCCATGTAGTCCACCTCTGTGCAGAATTCGCTCTACAGTAGACCTTGACACCTTCGTCCCTGCTTGGAGAATGGTGTCAATTAGGGCCTTGGTTGAAGTCTATGGATTATTGTTGACCTCTCGGAAGATATTCCTGGCAAGTTCGGGGGAAACCTTGCACTTCCTGTCATGCCCACTGAGGTTCTTAACAGTGTTGAACCTCTTGTGCTTGTTGATTATGCTCTGAACAATCGCCACAGGGATAGCATACTGCTTGGAAATAGCCTTGTAACCCTTTCCCCTACTATGGGCATGCACAAGACTTCGACGTAGGTCCTCACTGAGCTCCTCCTTCTTGGCCATAATGATCAGAAACTGAGAATGATCTGAGCAGAATTCCTCTATTTATGCCCATATGGAAAGGGACTATTTCATTTCACTGTTTAACATTTGGACACAAAAGATGGTATTTATTTCATTGGAACATCTTGAATTAACACTAGGGCAAAGATTACCACAGTCACAGAATGTGTAAACAATGAGACTTATCAACAAAAGACACTTTTGTCGAGATCTCTTCAGGGGTATGAATAATTCTGCAGAAAGGAATTTTGGGCCACATCTTTTATTATGCAAATGAGGTATTGTCAAACATTAGGTGAATTAACACATAGCAACCTGTAGACAAAAGATGTATAGAACATACAAACGTAACAGTTTTTATAAATGAAGAATTCGCAAAAGAACACCATTTTTCATGGGGTATGAATAATTTTGAGGACAACTGTATACTGTATATCTTTACAGTCTTTAATCCATGCAGTAGTTTTCCATGTCAGTTCGGAGGGGCTTGTTCTATCTCAAGTACCCAATGTGATCAATATGAATGCAGCTGTCAAGGATGTTTCGAAGGACAAAACTGTGAAATGTGTAAGTATGAGCATGTTTTCCGAGTTTTATTTGTTTCCCAGTTGTGAATTAGTGGATGATACTAATGAAAATTCATCCTAGGTATGGCAGCAAGAAATTCAATGCTTTTCTGTAACTTACTTTTGTCTGCACGTCATTGAAAGGCAATGTGCGCTGAGGTCTATGCACTAGAAGAAATGAAATCTTTTACCTGAAACTCACCGGTTGCATGTAAAATGAATGGAATTGCAGAGATGAAGGCCCTTTATTTAAAATGCTAAAATAATAAGGGTGTATTTGTCATAAAAAGTGACATTGTGTTGATCATATTTTGCCAGAAATATTCTAATATGTATTTGAAAATAAATTGCTGAT
>BQKZ01007509.1:0-29074 GCA_036244855.1 Temnopleurus reevesii | reverse complement strand
TGATTTAACATGTCTTGGAGGAAAGACCTATTTTGGAAAGATAAATCTTGATATTTTCATGCTTTTTCTGTACAACTAAATGAATATCGGCATATGTTACGAACAGCTACTAAAAATCACCATCGCAAAGTCGAATGCTATCCAAAATTAATAAACTTGACTGGAAAATACCTGGTACAAGCACACGCACCCAAGTCATGCTTTGCGTAAGCTTCAATTGAAACGCACTGACACGCATGGGAAAAACCGCTCTAATTTGGTTCACCTCATACATGGACACAGTGGTGTCAGGAGTGGGATCTAATTGAGTTCCTTTTCACACGGCGAGAATACGGATAACACAAGTAATGTCAAGTTTCGCAATTCATTAATTTTTCCACGAAAACATTCTAGTTCCAAAAACTTCCCCTATTATAAGCATACAACTTCTTTTATATCTGTATTAAAGATAGCCAGCCCTGAAGCAATTTCTTAATGTAAAAAAATATGAACAAAAATCATTATTGTATGAGTTAATAAATATCCCCAAAGTTAAGTTTACCGAGCATTAAAGAATTAATGTAACAATGAAAGATGAATTTGAACAGAAGAAATACTTCACACAACACACTTGAAAAAAGGACTATACAAAATGTTCAAATTCATCGCATCATAATAGAACGTTGAGTTGCCACCATGTATATGAACGCCAGCTTGACTGATGGGGAACGGAATGAAAATGGACACATGAAAACTCTCAAAACTACAACGCCACAGAGCTACATCGATCTTTTCATTTATTCCTACTTAGCAGCTGCAGGCAGTAGCGGTGGGGCATGTTCTTTGAATAATTGAATTTTGTTCTTTGTTGAAGATTAGTTTAATTTATTCATGAAACTACTTTTTAACATTTTTGTTAGGAGAGAAAATGGTTTGTCACAACAAAACATTACAGTGGTTTGTGATTCAGGAACATTCTTTTGATTAATTGAATTTTGTTTGTTGTTGAAGATTAGTTCTCATTATTCATGGAACTATATTTAGCTATTTTTAAAAAGAGAAAATATGAATATTTTGCAATTATCAAAACAGTGTTAAAACGTAGAGAAAAAATAGTTTAAAAGATCATTTTAATGCTAAAATGCCAACAACCCAACTCGTGCGAAAACTATTGTATCCTACATTTTTATTGCACATTTATAGGAATGCATTTCAACCATATTGACATCTCAGGAAAGACATGAGGCCTAAAGTCAATTCCTCCTTTCATCCATCCAGAAAAAAATACAGAACCCAACATAGCACAATTATGTCAAACTCGTCCCTTCTGTCAATTCATTTTCAAATCAGAAACGGCAATTGTTTTCTTGTTATGTACTTGAGATGGCAAAATGGGCCGGAGCAAAATACCTAAAGCTCTTGCCATTGATCCAACACGGATTATGGCTGTCGAGATATCCTCGCTCTTGATAAATCGGCCACCATAAGCGCCCCGACTACACCACCAGATCAAAACTACATCCAACATCTTCCATCTAGTTTTATAGCTATCTTGTATCTTGTACATCGTCGGAAAAGATGGCTACTTGCTACTACATTTGCACAAAAAAGTAAGAAAAGGGTCGGTAGGTATAAAGAATGTTTCCATTTTCATCTTGTCTTCGGTGGAATTCATAAGGTCGTACATTACATTAGCTAGTAGGGCGTACTTGCCTCTCATTGGACATTTTGTTGCGTACAATTTGCGTGCAGAGAGCTAATCGCAACAGGCGCCAGGCAGCTCGCTCTGACATACTTTGGTCTAATCCGGAAAAATATTTTGAGTTTTATGTGCCATGCTCGTTTTCTTCGGATATCTGCTTTTCTAAATCGGCAAATTTATCCATTCTATTTTAATCTTCTCCAAGATACGACAAATATATCAAATATCTCATGCCCCACTGGTAAAAAAAAATTACTTTGAAAGGAAGTCAAATCAGGACTCTGAACAGGAATAGAAAAAAAAGTATACGTCTGAAATCGAATGAACTTCAGAGCTATATCCATGGCTTACATTGAAGATACATTTTGTTTTTTGAATGTCAACAAAATATTGATGAAGGAAGACGACTGGTATTTCATACCGGAGATATTTAGAATAACATATTTGTTTCTATTGACGATCCTTATTCAATCCGTGCTAAAGTACTAAAATCTATCACAGGTGAGCACCTTATGATGTATGACCATTTATCTTGACCACCAGGAGTGGTCAATCAACATCAACCAAATGGGAAACAGGGGACGTCGAGAGAGTAGTCTACAGTTAAAGTCTTGATTTAATTTCAATCATACTGATTCGCTGTGTGTGTATCAATGTCAACATTTATTCTAGAATGACACACAATTCCTCATTTTCACATGTATTTTTAGTCTTGAATAATTTTCTGCAATGTGAAAATATATAAAGATCCAAAATTGAATTTGTCTGTATTAAGATTGCTTATTTATCTTGTATATGAAATCATATCTTCGTTGAACTGATTTCACTTCGGATATCTATCACATACGATGAACGACGACAGTTATCATGGTTATAGTGTTTGTTTATTAGGTAAAGAAGGGACATGTTGGAAGACTAACTTGTACAAGGTGAGTGATTCAGTCGGTTCTACCACGATCCCACCATCATAAAATCCATGAAAAACACAAAAAATATGATTCCCTAGAGAAGGGGCGTCCGACATTCGGAGCCAATATTACGACGTTAATGTCGCAGAGTGAGGACACCCAGGAAAGTAATAATCACATTTGTTATTTTCTATGCTCTACAAAAATGTCGAGTTTTGCTAGCAAATCAAAACTAATTATCCTGTCTAACGTACAACCACGGGAATTCAACGAATTATGAAGTTATGAAAATTAATTATTAAATATGTTTTACACGTCATCGATTCAAGTAAGGATGGATCGTCCTTCCGTTTTTTTTAAACGAATTGTTTTCACTCTTAATATGAAAAAAAAGGCGTCTTTTCCATTTAACAAATCCATCCGATATACAATTTGTCAAACATGCATTTGTATTATTATGATATTTTATTGTAATTTCTAATGTGATTATTGGAAATAAAATCATTCAATCGTTCAACCAGAATTATTGGAAGTTCATTCGATTCTCTAAAAAGTGGAGAGAAAAAAACATGATCGTAGTAAAACTGACCCGACGGGAAGCAAGAGTGAACAACTGTCGAGTGGAGATAGAAATTTCACTCACCTCTACTAAATTGCAACGGGCGGATAGGTGTCTACATAAGTTCGGCAAAATTATGACGCTATGCGTCTTTTTCACGCCGAAATCAAACATTGGCAATCAGACGTCCCTGACACCTAATACTAGTCGACAAAGTACAGAAAGCGACGAAATAGCAAGTGGTAGTACCATATCTTCACCTTTATATGACTTGTTGCTTAGTCATCCAATATTGTTTTAGTCATAATGAGGATGTGTCTTAAATATAATAAACATTTTGATCATTCCTCAAACGGTAGGGATTAACCAACATGACATGTGAATTCATAGCACACACAATATAACCTTCAGCTTGTCACCTTACAGCAAGCCCGTTCAATAGAGATAATTGAACACAAGCAATTCCACATAACACTTGGAAGTTGTTGGCGGTCGACAAAACTAACTTTCTACACATAAAGGTTAGCAGAGATGGTAAGGGGGCAAAAATCGCTACTCTTTTTCATTAGTTTGGTGGGACTTATCGGCGCCATCAGCACTGGTCATGCGGTGAGGGGGAGCCTGGGTTTTTCACCTAAAAAAGGAACACACCTAAAAACAGTCTACATTACCATATGCATCACACAAGTCGGTCATGTCAGTGTCAAAGCTGAACAATTCAGGCTAAAACTTTTGGTTGATTAATTAAGTAATTTCTCTATATACCGGCATAACTTTTAAGACAGGTGTATTTGACGAATCTTAAATAGGTTAGCAAACAGAGGAGATGTCTTGTTCTTTCATTCAGCATCACATACCTCGAATACCAGATATAAATATAATATCTAGTTCAAATCTATACATTCAGGTGGCTTTAAAAATACACTGGTCAAACCCCCTTTTTCCTTTTTAAGATATTTGAAATTAACATTCCTAAATAAAACTTTGTTTTCTAGGAGAAGGTCAAACTGGCACATGGAACATGTGACTTTAGAAGAAAACTACTGGGGCTACCAACTGGCCCAGAATGACATGACAGCATAGCAATTTTGAATAATTGCTTATGAGTGCAAAGATCACCGCAATATGGTCTCATATTTGTTTACAGTCTCGAAAAGGCCAACAAAATATGACAGTCTTATGACGAAGCGTTTGTCTTGGACCGCACGTGAAGATCTTTTCTCCACCAATTCTTCTTGGCAATGCTATTTTCTTTCCTCAAAGATGAACTGAAAAGTACTTTAGCCACTTACGCTGTAACCTTTGGCGTAGACCAGAAGACCATATATCATATTTGAAGAGGTTCTAAAAGGAGAAAGAAGGCCTTCTGAAAATGAAAGTATCAATCCACGTCTTATGAAAATCTAGTCGCACTTTATTCTTACAAGTACTTTCTTCCAAATATTTCTTCCTATAAAACGTGTTTAAAAATCTTTAAAATTATTACGAATCTGAAACCTTCATAGTAAAAAATATAATAATATGTAACATAAAATGACTTGCGTTGTGTCATAATTTTCTTCCCAGTTTCTCAATTTTTTCTTTTTATTTGGTTTATTTTTTTCTCTGCATTCAGAGAGACTGTAAGGGAAGAAATTTTCTCACAACGCTTCTGTCAATCCATAACGTCCCCGCCCAGCACGACCACAGTACGGAAGTTCATGGTACGCTACGCCAATTTTCATATAAAATATAAGGCTCTCATCGGAAATGATTGGTTGAAAGTAATTTACTATCGTCATTTTCTCCCTTTGATTAAGCTGTTGTCTTATTCACATTGTAATTTTAACCTCATGCATGGTATTAGGGAACGATTGGCATCTCTGTTAACTTGGTGAAACTCCACCCTGAACTAATTATTGTGACTCCTGACACTCGACGAGAGACTATGAAGGCTAGATGTAAGAACATCTTCTCAACATCCTATCTATGCATCGAATATTAATTGGTTCGTTGACAGGCTTGATGGCTAATTGCGTCACGTCTAAACGCGTGAGGATATGTAATGTCATCTAAATCATTATTAAAGGAAATAGCTTAATTATACACAAATATTAGAGTTTGGTAAATGGTGATAAAATGTAATTCGCGAGTGAAAGATGTGCTAAATATCATTCGTCAAAATATCGGATTATGTAATCATTAAACAAGATTTTTGTTGTAACAGTTGTTGTTTATTGTTTGGTTGGTTGTTTAACATATTCCTCGATGAAATACAGTTTTATTTCGACAAGGATGCGCAATAAATCGTTCGGGTGGATAGGGCAGACCTTGCGGAAACCATTGGACATCTTACCAAGAGCCGCTGGGCAGGGCTTGGGGTGTCTAGATGTCCATTATGTCCATGGTCTGGGTAATCGGACCCAGGATGAGGATGCTTACACATTAATCATGCTAATGTCAATTTCCGAAGCTTGTAGATCGAACAAGTATTTAACAAATTCTGAAAAGACTCAGCGATTTAAGCCATGCGATTTAAGAACTGAGTAGGACTGTTTGACTATAGGACAATTCCCTGGCCAGACTCAACGATGGCAATCATCTTGCAACCATCTTGCTACCCAACTACCAAAACAGCGTCGTGAGTATCTTTTTAACGGACCTGTGCGCTTCATAAGAAGTCATTATCATTATTATCATTTATCGCATTCATCCAAGATTAGACAGAGACAAATCAATCTACTTCGGCAAGTGTACATCTACGTAAGGTTATCCGAATTCTGCAAATCTTTGCGATCACTGTACACGGCCAAGAAGACCACGTAAGGCCAACGTGTAATCGCAGCGTATACCGCACGCGCTAAGGATGTACCACAAAACTCCTTGGTTGTACAATGATAAACCTTTCCCTATTTCCGTAATTATTTTCAAATCACTTGTAAATTTAGGCTGTGACACGAAAAGTCACAACCGTACCTTAGAATTTTCCTCCTCTACGAATTTGCAGAGGCTTTACTTTGAAAAAAATTTACCAAATAAACTGTTGACAACTTCTTGCTTGAATATCAACAACATCCCTAAAATTTCAAACGGTCTACTATCTGAGCGAATATCGGCTGTCAGGTACAATTCGACATATTTCTCCAATATTTCTAAAATAGCGCGTTGAAAGATGACGGAAAGCTCACCATGACACGCAACCACGAGCGCAGAAGTCAACAAACGATTTCATGCGGGACTATGTGGATAATTTTGCAATCAAACTTTAAAGGTTGGCATTTTAATATATCTCTTTTCTATCAGCACTATGCGTTTTTAGTTCAGTTTTGTCTTTTCCCATTTACGGTAAAATAAAATATAACACAAAATAAATTGTAAAATAGAAAATAAATCATGGTGTACAAAAATAATTCATAAAGTTAATGAAGTACTTCTAATATATATATTTGGTATCCAATGAGCAAAGAATCTAAATTTGTTGCTGTTTATGCTTTTACTGAAAAAAGTAAAATCGTTCTGGTTGTCAGGTAAGTCTTTGTCTAAGGAGCTATTGTATGGTGTTTTTATGTACACCTGAGCGTAACTACGTTCACAGAAAAGATATCATAAAAAATAATCGAAAAAAACGCTCATTGATAAATGAAAAGATAGTAGAAGTAACAGCTAATTCATATAACTTGCTTTACATTTGCACCATTTGTTCATTTACACAGCAGTTCTGAATGTAATAAATCTCCCAATAGAAAGTTTGGTACCAAGGATAAAACGTACATTTACTACGTGGGAGTGGATAGTAACCACGTATGCTAGTACTCCAACTGGTCATGATACGAACAAGAGTGCGCGCTGGAGAGAGGCGGCAAGGTTTAATGACAGTCGCCCGGTTGGCGCTCGAAAGTCCGCTGATCGCTGATTAATAGTCCCAGAAGTGTATTTCTGATGAGGGGTCTGCAGGGTGTATTATCGCGGGCGGTCTGGTGGTCTGAACCTAATACCATTTATGGGACCACGGTGGGACGGAGATGAGCGTGGTTGGACCCTTGTCCTTCGGCAAGATGAACACGCCTAGTTCATCAAAATTCATCCCAAGAGGATGAGCAGTTTTGTTTGGGAAACTAGAGATATATCAGATATTGTGTACATCTATCGACAATGGAGTAGAAATACAAAAACTGAAAATATTTTCAATAACAACAAACGAAGAAAAAGCTTGTTATGCGAATTAATCAATACATGTGTACCATGGTCATGGTCATGGCTATTCGGCTCCCATTCTTTCATTGATCATTTTCATATGGACAATTTTTGGATATAATCAACTTGATTTGATTTGATTTTATTTTATTTTATTTGTCAGATATAACATATACGATACCGTGATAAGGATAACCCATGAAAGCCGAGAGGCTTATTTCCAATGGGGTCCTTACTATAAGTAAGGACCCCACTTCTAATTAGTTCAAAAAAAGTTTTAGAACAAATAGTACAATTTATGATGGCTTCCATTGTCGAACACCATAGTTTAGGGGTAATAGATTCTTAAACAGGTCTGAAATTAAAATTGAAATTCAATATCCATTATTCATTTCTATGCTACTATCAAGAATTATATTGCCTAGATATCGTCACCGATTTTACGAACCGGCCTACTAGCGAGGAGTGGTTGCACAAACCGGTCGTAGGAATTCAATTGAAATAAATGCTATTGAAATAACATGAATATAAGTGGTATGCCATTGTACTTGGCGCTATATCGGGATTTCTACTTGCTCAAGCAGCGCCCCCGTAGTTAGAGGCCGGTTCGTAAAAACGCTGATGATATGATGCCAAAAAGTGATATAACTGAGGCCTGTAACATAAAAGATGTAATGAAACTTACGGTAAATATTTATCGTAAGTCTATGGCAAAACATGTACCATAGAGATACGATTAATTGCAAAATCTATCGTATCTCTTTTATGTTACAGGCCCCAGGTATCATTGATAGTGGTGACTAATTCCGTAAAATGTATATAGTGCGTTACGGTTGTAATCCTAAAGTCATGGACATAAGGCTTGAATTGTAAAAATATAGCTGCCTTGTAATTAGATGTAGGCCTACATAATTCAATAACGTCTAATGAAGACATCCAACACTTAAATGAGGATGCTTATCGAAATAAATGTGTCATCGGTCATGGTTGCAAGGCATATTTGTTGTAAAATTACGGCCAGAATAAGGTAATTTTAAGCAGAACATGCAGTATGGAGTTATTGAAATGGAACCAATCATTCATAATCGGGATTATCTGCAATATACCGCAGATTCAGTGAATTGGCCATGGAAAGCACGAATAGAATGTGAGCAAGAATGGTGTTAAATTCACGTCTTATAATATGCTTGGGGCTTTGTCTGATGGTAAGGGTCATGAATCAAATATTCTTTTAATTAAGACTTCAAGTGGATTGTGACAATATGTTGGATCTCCAGGGAATGGGTATAAAAATATATTAGCATTGTTGCTATAAATATACTCATCCAACAGTCTCGTTTACAGCTAAGGCTGTATTTAGGTGGCTTGAATAACTGCATAATTTTTAAGGTGACGACTTTCTAGGGTAAATAAATAACATTGATTATAAAATCGAACTAAAATGACTTGATATAACAAATACAAGATTCTTCAACGTTCAACGACTACAATTCTACGTGGTGGATTAGCATTTCCGCCCCGCAAGGTTGCAATGGAAAAACAATGATGTTTTAAAATGTAAATGCACATTTCCTTCTTTTTAATCGACCATTGTAATGTTAAAATGGTTGAAGTAATGTTATACCTCAATATTATAGTTTATAAAATACTATATTCGATTGTCATTTAATTGACTACGATTTGGCTAATCGGGTCTTTACGGACAGCATTCTTGTCACGGACGAGGATAATGCTACCGAGTCATCCCATCCGTTTCAAATCCCATTGAAGCGCTCATTGTGTAAAATATTAATGCTCATCACTCTCAAACACGCACACCCACATCGCCATCACCGCACACACTACGAAGTAACACACCAAAGCACGGCCCCCTATACACACTTGTGTGCCGATTTACAGCATAATGCAGCCGCGAAGTCCCCCCTTTTCCTCCCCCATGCTTGCCGGTCCATTATTGCCCGTCTGACACCTCCTCAGCACCCAAGGTACTCTTTTACTCCCACTAATAGGATGATATTCGATAGATGAAGCTGTGAAAAACACTGACAAAGAGGGATGTCACTCGCAACGCTCGGGAAGACCATCCATTTTTCATCCTGTTTGTTCGCTCGTCGGATGAAGATGTGGAAGGAGTATGACAGGCGTTAAAGACTTGGTTTGCGTAGACAACATTTTGTATTGATTAATATTGTATTGATAATAAATAGAAAATCAGACGAAGGGATGAAAAAGTTGGAGTGAAAGTGGAAAATAAAAGAGAAAGTTATGGATATTTCTAAAGAGTAGTTTATTATATCCTATTTTCAAACACCTTATTAATTAACCCTTTAACGTAAAAAAAAATACTAGCAGACCTACCCTTTTTCGTCCATATATACATGGTTGCAGAGCCGGTTGCAGAATGTGAAATAAAATATATATGACATTCGAGAGTGAAGTGAGTGAAATAATTAATTTTAGGGTTACCTTAAATAACTTACGTTCTGAAAATCGTAATAGATAATGATTGTTTGAATCGCGGCAAGTATATCCGGTAACAAACTTCACGCAGGTGCTACATTCAATTTAGATTCACAAATTATTCATTTCTTGTTACATACAGGATTCAAAGCAGCCTGCTCTTTTAGAAGAATAAATGATCATCAATTAGAGTTGTCTTGCAACAGGTGTATGTTTTTGTACTATTTTTTTTCTTCAGGATTTCAGTGTTAAATAATTATAGGCTAACATAGTCATAGTCCGAGTTTCCTCATCTCGTAATTGATAACAATTTGATAATTTAGAGACTGTCGTGTTTACATCAGAATTGTCAATGTAGCAGAAAATGGTGTCTCATCAATTCGTCCAGGCAATGGCCATGATAACAGAAAGAAATATATCTCAAATCCAAACTCTTATTCATTAAACGAAGACATATTTGCTTTTACGACTGCTTTGTTTAAGGGTGCTTTTAGACATTCCTTCCCCCTTATTTTATGTTTCGTAATTAATTTGCTCTGAGTGCTTTGAGCATCTTTATAGGGGATAGAAAATGTGCTTTATAAGATCCATGTCGTATTATTATTGTTCTTTACACAAGTTTCGTTTTCAGTGTAATCTGAACAATGGCGTATATGCTATTTTGTATTAAAATGACCTCATTGAAATTGCGATTTTTTTTTTCTTTTGAAAAAAAAAACTATCTACATAACCCCTCGTTAAAAAAAAAGATAATAAACAGCAGGAACAGTTTGGTTGGGTAAGATTCACCCAACAGTTGGTCAATATGCATGTTGTGTGCTGATTAGGAGACTCGAATTGTTGGGTTGAGGTGGTTCCCATGATATGTTCCATCATGTAGTGCCCATGATCCCACTGACCACCAATCCCCCCACACACTGTGACTCTCACACACGGCCAGACAGAAGAATGCTGACGAGCGGCAGACAGTTTGCTTCACGTCGTTATTGTATCATCAATGAGCATCTTAATGGGCTACCAATCCATCACCGAGAGGCAGATGATGAGCTTGTATAATCCAGCTTGGCTTGGTAGAGAAGACCTAGGGAAGACCTTTTTTTATGGTCGTCTTGGACCTTGTCTCCTTGGCCCCGGACCTGTCCGCCGCCAGCCGATAGGAAACTTTCTTCAAAGAATCACGATATTGGAAGCACAACCAGCGCCGACATATCAAGAACATTTTCATCACCATACTCATGGCAATATTCTTCAACCATTGAGACAAAAGTCTCAAGGTTACAAATGTATCTAACTTTGTCTTACCATAAAGTTAAGGGTCTATAGACAATATTAAACAAAACTCTCATTCACACCGTCCATTTTAATGCACGAAGAGAGATATAAAGAACTATTACTCATCAGCATGATCAGATGTAATGTGAGGTTCAACCGTTTCCAAAAATGTGTTTTTATAATATGCCCACTCAGGCTCAACGGACGGTGTCTCTAATTCCAGGTATTTTTTTTAAATTGTGTAACAATCAGTGAGAAAAAAATGTCAATGCATGCAACAGGGAGATGAAATCACTGTAGTATTACCATCTAAAGAAGATGATGAAACACTCTTGGAGATACGATCATTTATAGTTGCTCAAAGACTGGTAAAACACCAAATTTGTGCCCGTGCATAACTTAAATTAGGATGTATTATGATTCTGTGTGGCACATTCCCAAATTAATAAGATTGTATTATTTATGATCTTAGGCATTTTCAGCGTTTTGATTTTAATTTATTTTCATCTCCATATGAGTTCATATAAATTTGTTTTTTGTTTTTTCTTTATGTATCTGATCTGCTTATTCATCTTCTTATTCGAATATATTCATACAGGCACAAAAGATGATCAAACATGCTGTTTTATATGAATTTCCTGACGGTAAGATGGCCCAAAATCAAAAACAAAAATGAACATAATCTTGTTTAAATGAAAAAAAGTTTATGGAGTAGGCTTACATGCACATGTATATGCAAAGTTTATTCCTAGTCACCCATTACAACATCTTTTATACGAGTTCAACGATCTGGCAATGAACTTGGACACTCTAACTAGAACAAATTCAAATTGTCGGTAGCGACGCTGAACGTTAGGTAGAGTGTCTGGCGGTACAAGAGACATACAAACTGCTCTATAATTTGAGAAACACCTGGTAAAGCGTTTTACCGATTTCTTTTTCGCGCTAGTGATACACTTATAGAAAATTAAATTCTCAAAATGGAAACTGCTATTAGCAGTACCGAGTATATGCAACCGATAGTCGATACTGTTTAATTTTAGAATCAATGCAAACACACAAAACTGTGGAAGCGCCAAGGTCGTGGTTCTGATCTTTCAACCAAAGTGTCATGGTTCGAATCCCATCCATGGCGTCAATTTCTTTCAGCAAGAAATTCATCCACATTGTGCTTCACTCAACTCAGGTGAGGTGAATGGAAAATTTATTGCTTGAAATGATATACAGATTGAATGTATAACTATTATTGTTATTATGGATATTTCAGAGAGGAACAAAAACTTACCAGCAACTTCATATAAAAATTCTACTTTGTGAAGATAATGATATAATTGTATTGTATGTACCATCAATTAATACGCCTACTTTGTTCTTAAAAAGACTACATACATAACAAACTGCATGATATTCCATCATGGATTGTCTTTAATACTTCCATGATTCCATGGTGTTGCGATTCACATGAGCCGATCATGAGATCCACGATTCGAGAATGGTGGCTCTAAATGCTTCAGCAGACGTATAACATATCCCCACGGCGTCTTTTTGGTCAAATGGGTATTGCAGAGCACGTGTCAATACTGAATATATTGCACGACCCCACTGAAATCACCACGGTATTCTTGCTCAGTGGGAACAGACTAGATTGAGATATTGGACCTTATTAGGGAAAAGTACAAGTGACGGGTGTGTGTAGGAATGAATCACATATGCTTTCACTTTGGGAGAGGGTGTCGACATCACTTCAATTTTACAGCGACACCACTGCACTCTTATAGACCATCAAATACGTGCTGGATTTTTCTTTAACAAACGTTGATAATAACTTTTCGAACCCAACAAAGTCACACAATTTAACATCATATCGCAGTTTTTATGCACTTAAAATAAAAGAAATTGAGATCGCGTTCGTATTTTAAAAGTGGCATAAATGAAATGTTGCAGTAGCATTTCCTTCTCATGTAAACAAAACATGAAAATGTAAACACAAGCTTAACACACACACACACGCACAAACACGCACACACACGCACACACGCACACACACATAGACACACACACACATATGAACGAACACTAACTAATATGACTAATACGACTAAAGAGTATTTTACAACTGATCGTGTAGTGAGCTCTCGCGGGCCCATGTCGTTTGTGGATTTTAGGCAAATTTGAGTCGCTGGAGGTAGGCCTATAGGCCTACGAGTCAACCTTATATCAAGACCCGGAGACAAAATAAACAATTAAATAAATACCATCATCTAATAATTTACTATTTCCTTCATTTTGTCATGAATGTTACTATGATCTGCCATTGATTAATAATTTCATTTCATTTCAGTATGACTTTAATCATCGTAAGGCTAAACAAGTGCCGAGACACTAATTTTAGATCTTAAGAGGAAGACATCGGCAATGCTACAATGCAATGTGAGTAGATAGTTGGGGGCCATGAACATGTGGAAATCATGATAAATTTGGGGTCTGACTTATCCACCACATGGGTGATAAACTTTTAAAAATTTCCTCATCGGAAACGGTTCATCACGAAGAAGCTGGTGCTGCAGCCCCCGAGGACGGGACAAGTTCCCGCCGTTCTAAATTCAATTGAGCACTCATGGAATTATTTCATCACTGACCAAGACTACACGTTCTTTGAGAAAGCGTGTCAGAACATAGGAACTGGGGAAATCAGGATGAGCTGGCCTCTGCCTCCTCAACCCAAACTGAGGTTATTGTTATTTAGGAAAGTTCAATGCATCTCAATTTTGTCTATAAATAACTGATGATTTAAGAAATCTTAACTTGTTCCAGATGAATAATATCCACACGGCATAAATATTTTGTAAATTTCCTTTTTAAAGTAGGACACGATTGCCGTGTTTATTGCTCACTGTAAATAACTTGCTAATTCAATCAGTTTTATGACATAGTACTGTTTCGAAGGCAATCGCACTGTAGAAGCCATTGTGTTCGACACAAACACTATACAACATCAGAAAAATTATTACTAAAATACACGTGTAACAGTGGTGAATTAGATTGATTCTATTATTCTATCAACATCGAAATTTGAATCAGTTTCATTCTGCCCTGATGTTGTTCTACCATCTTTTCTGTGTTTTGCATACATTAGGGAGGTGACTTTACACAACTGTTCTGACAGTGCTTGCGTCCCAGCTATCATAAATATAGACAGAATATTGCACATTCTCTTTTTGAGAAAAAATAAACACACAATATAAGCTGCATATCTCAAGGAATTTTGCAATCTTAGAGACATCGTCACACATTAAGATTTTGTTACCATTTAGTTAGCATTTATAATCTGGCAGTTGATATCTTTTTAAACAATGTTGAACAATGTCTTTCATATGATAATTGAATTCAGTACTGTTGGTCTCTTATCTAAATTACAATATAGCAGTGATCAAATCCATGCAGTGCATTTACGTGTACATGTGTTCTTCGTGACATGGGGAGAATTTCTGGTAACACCAAGTGCACAGATGTAATATCTAGCATTGATGTTGTTCTAGGCCAGCACGAGACGACAATGATTCTACCAGGTCTTTGCTGGTTGAACAGACATGGTTTGGAAGACATGTCGCTGAACGGGCCTGCCAGGTATATGAGTGTGTGGGTGTGGGTTTGTGTGTATGTGGGTTTGATAGAGGAGAAAGCGTGAATGGTGTAAGGGAAACATTGTAAATTGATGATAAATCTGAATTATATAAAAGAGATCGAGAGATGGTGATGATGACGATGAATATGATTACGTGTATGTGTGTGTGGGTGTGGGTGTATGTGGGTGTGAGTGCAGGATCAACATTTTGCCCCAGTGTACATTGAAGTGTGGGTCTTTGTGGTATACAATGAAAATGATTCAACTATACATAAAAAAGGAACTTCTTTTACGCGCGTACATCTGCAAGTGCATGTGAGTGTGTGTGTGTGTGTGTGTGTGTGTGACCCCATTTTGTGTGCGTGTTTTTGTTAAAATCTTGCATCTTCTATATTTAAAATATTTCTGAAACGTCTATAGTTTTTAAGAGAGAGATGGTGAAAGAGAGGAAAGGAGAGAGACAGAGAGAGACAGAGAGACAGAGAAGGTGAAAGAGAGGAAAAGACATAGATGGACGAGAGTGACTAGAAGAGCCTAATGAGATTTTGAACTTTCTGGTATAAGCAATCGGCCAGGAGTCAAGGCCGTGGATATGATGAAAATGCCATACGCTATTTCGATCTGGTAATTGGCAGTGTTGTAGGCTTTTAGGGTCCCCTGGGACATAGAACAATATTAGATGAGCATTTATTTCATTTGATCTACCATTTCGGTGCTCATTAGATAGAAATAAAGAGAAAAGAAAACAGAAAACGATGACCGGAATAGTATTCTTACTTAAAGCTTAGTACAGAAATAAAGCTTTGTTGATCTCTCTCTGAAGAAAAAAAATCAATATGCTTTTATTTTCAAGGTTCATATTGACCATAAAAGGTTCAAATCATTTACTCACTATTGGCATTACCATAAGTAAACTATAACAAACCAAGATTTGATCTCGCAAGTTTGCAAGTCATATGGCTAGTTCTGAATCGCAAGGACATTTTCATCGATTCTGTACCTTCTCTAGCTTGTAAACAAAGCAAGGATGTACGAACCTTCACTGTGAGCAGGAGGGACAAAGGAATGGGACCAAATAAACAACTTCATTCAAGCATTCCCAGTAGCTGCATGATCACCAAAGAAAGTCCTAAGTGTGATTCTTGTTCTACATTTTTCACATAAGAGGACGAATGGAAATTTTGTTTGTGTCCATGTTGCTATTATTAGTGCTTGAATGGAGGTTGTTAACTTTGTCCAAGGCCTTTGTCCCTTCTGCTTACAGTGCCTTGAAAGTCAAGTTGTAGTTTGCGATGATGTGGTGGAGACGGTGGTAGACAGACCAATGGGTCCTTGCTCACGTCACGGCATCATTCCATTGTCTAACGACCCGTAGCAGGATTATGATGCGATGAAAACTAGGAGTAACCTGAGCACGCCAAAGTGGGTCCACTCCTACGCAATTGGGTCGGACCAGTTCACACCGAAAACAAAGACCGAGTGCATTCCCTTCGCAAAAATGGCGCCATGGTGTACTGTAAGAACTGCTTTAATCTCTCTCTTATTGCATACTTGTATTACAATAAGACTCATGAAATTACTTAACCCAATGACTTCTAACCTTTAAAATTCACATAGACTACGTGCAAAGATTACTTGGTTCCACTACTAGTCAATGGGTTAAAATTACTTCACTAATCTATCCTTTAAATGCAGATGCCTAAAACGACGGTCATGGTTGAATTACTATGCTGCTTCATTATATGAACTATGAGCTATAGTTTAATCGATTATTGACCAAAAGCACGGATGAACTATCCACAAATCTACGGCTTAGCCCATTATCATGATACGTAACTTATCAATGCACTACCTGTAAACTTAAGACTAGTAAACGTCGAAAAGATTTATACATGTGGAATAATTAAAATGCCAAATATTTCCCTCGAACTATCTAAAACATAATGCATAAAACATAAAGCATACATTTTGTTTAATCATGACCTTATTTTTTATGTTTTCCTCACATTCTAGCCCTTTAATTTATTGTGATTTTACTAATTCAATTAAATTTACATCTTTTAGTCATATACATGATTCTATCTCTATTCACTTTGTGATTGTTTTTATCTCACGGCCTCGCTGAAAAACATCTTGCGGCTAATTGAAGGCATAATTTGTATCTATTGTTTTTAACCGTGAATACATATAGTTAATCAATAAACCAATTAACCAACCTTTAACTTAGAATTAACATTTTGTTAATGCCAATCTTCAGCAGTTTAGCTAAAGCAATGTTTTGGAACACGTTTTTGTGTGAATAATATTTGCGTGTATGAAACTAAATAATTCGTATTGGTGAATGTAAACCAACACTGCGAGCTTCTTTTCCCCCATCAAAATCCTATGACCACTTTATGAACTATTGTAAGCATACGGGTAATTCGACTGCTCGCTTACAATATGAAATGGGCTATATATATAATAATCGTTACCTGGGTGTCGTCAGAAATAAGAGAGTCAAAGACCTATGTTTAAAATATGAAATGGATTCTTCCAATGTCACGCTTAAATTGGGTGTCCTCAGAAATAAGAGAATAGAAGACTTACGTTTTAAATGTGAAATGGGCTCTGCAATAGGCACGTATGAACTGGGCGTCCTCAGAAATAAGAGAATAGAAGACCTACGTTTCAAAGAGGAGTAGACCTCGGTTTAAAATGTGAAATGGGCTCTACAATAGGCACGTGTGAACTGGGCGTCCTCAAAAATGAGAGGATAGAAGAGCTCGGTGGTGGGATTGTTTTGTGGGTAGGAATTACGATACAATTCGACCAACTAGTGCTCTTGGGTTGCAACCTCTAGGAAAAGTACACCAAAGGAATATTGCTAGACGGAGGGAACTTCATCGATAGATATAAGAAGTATTTTTCTTCTTTTAAGTTTCCGTTATAATTTTGTTTGTACTACCTATTTTGTATGTTCTACCTTGTTCACGGCCTTGCTGAAAAGCAGCTTTTAGCTGATAGCAGGCTTTTACCGTGATTAAATAAATAAAATACAAATACAAATTTGCGAAATGTTACACGTTTCTTGTTTCTAGGAGCAACATAATTTCTGTTTTAAATGTTTGCCGATGGGCCGGTTTGCAGTCACGTTGGTGAGAATATCCTGGTATTTTTTTTTATTTAACGCGAAACAACTAAAAACATTTCAATATGCATGATATAAAGCAAACATTATATATTGATAATGATAATGGTAATACAAACAATAACATAATCGTTTAAGGCAAGGTAGGAAGCAATCTGACAATAATATCCTGATGTAAAGAAAAATGAATGGCGTAACGAAACTATGTTTACGGGTGTGCGTGTTAGAATATTAGGCTGAAATTGTGTATGTGTGTGTGGGGAAGCAATGTGATGATAATAATAATAACGATGAAGGAGAACATGTTGGTTTTTATTACTAGTGTCACAGTCATACATGAGCATAAAGATGAGCTTTATTTGGCATGGTACCATCCTTCGGGATTCAACAATTGAGATAATTTTCTGCAAACTGTTTTCCTTCCAATGTCAAGTTATCAACATGTCAAAATAGCTTCAAGCTCTTCCATCCCCATCCTCCTCCCCCGTCTCATCCTCATTGAGCCGACGTCAACAGTCGGGGGAAGGAGCGAGGTTGAGAGAGTAAAAGATGGAAGACGCGAGGCGATGACTCCGGAGAATGCGCGGCGAGAGAATTTTCGTGTCGTGAATCGCACGAATGCGGTCACCAGGGAGAAGGTGAAAATTGAGTCGGCGACGCCGTCAGCCTAGGACGTCACAACCCCACGATGCCCTCTAGGCTAAGAGGGGCTTAGTCAAGCGGAACTTTTAAAGGGACTGGCTACATCAAGTTCAAACCATACTCAATCGTACGATCTTCAATGTATATACAACTAATTTTCATTTCAATATGTTCATTTGTTTATTTTTTTTTATCATAAGCGTCTAAAAGTTGTCACCAAGCGCCAAAGACATCAGAGAAAACTCGTCTAAACTACTGGTTGGGCGATTCTTTTGCTATGAACATGAGATAGCCTTCACCATAGGAATAAGTTCGCTGCAATTTAGTTTGATGAAACCAGGACACCATAAAAACACAGGCATATCTATTACAAAAGTGCAAAACGTAACCCCAATGCAAACTCTGCAATTCATCGTCTCCTCCTAAATCTTCAGTGTTCTGACATTATCTGATATAATTCGAAAGAATCCTGTCTGATCATCTACAAATCAAAAAGATGAATTGAAGTAATTCGGTCCAAACCTCCTTTCGTTACACAGGAAATTTCAACACCAGCTTTGGCAAAAATTGAAGAGAAAAGTACGAGGACCTTCGCAATTTGACTTTGTGGTATTAATCGTAATTTGGCCTGTTAACCCGGCCTCGTCTCTCCTTACATATCAAACGAGATTGCCCTAGAAGATGGCTTGGTCTTCGTAAGGTAGTCACAAAGGTCTCAAGACTTTGAAGAAAGAGTAGCAATATATAGGACAGTAACTGTGCCCCCCTTTTTTTACCAATACTTTTGATTAAAAATTGAGTCTTCGCAATAAGCACAGGACTAAGATCTTGGAATACTGCAGGAACATGATGGTGCATGCGAAATGAAGCTTTTTTGTCATGCAGCGCCAAAATAGTGACGTTTTGAAACTAGTCTTGAAGAAGGGGATTTCTTTCAAATCAGCTATTCAAATCAATCAGTAAGGGGTCATAGGTCACGATACTTTGATGTCTGTATATGACGTCACTTGCTTGTCTGTCAAACCTTTCTCTGCAAGCCAACCCGAGTATCAGTATTGGCTGATATGTAACTGTTGACGCTGAATCAACACAGGTAGAACACCACATTCAAAATAATTATTCAGAACTCAAGCACAGTTTCAATATTAATATTAGTAAATCAAAATAGTTGATGTTTGGGGCTAGTTTTCTAAATGTTTAAATACAGATAATCAATTGCAAGAAGAAATATAATCAGTGGTAGGATTTACAAATCGGGTAAACTGTTCTTTACATTCCGTATAAATTCACTGAGGTTCGATTGACTTCTACTCTGTATATTTCTCGGAGGATATCAAATCAGAATTCGATTGTCGTTAAAAAAAAACACGCAACGGAACCAGATAGAAATGTAGAAAAAAAACACCGTAACAATTTTACAGCTCCTCCAAAACGCGACCAAGGTTTTGAAACCGTGGGGATTTATCAGGATAAATATTGATGTTTGGATAGCACGAGTATCGCATTCGTACTACGAGGTAGGAAGGCGTCAGTTACAGCTTCATTAACACCACATGTGGTGACTGACTATTTCATTTGAGGGACATCTCACGAAGAAGTGAAAAGAGCGACAGTGTTTCATGGTTTTGAGTGGTGTTTAGGTTTGGACTATTGTGCTTGTTGCCGCCAGATGGCGTCTTCTTATTTCGATGGCTTTCGTTACTTGACGGTGACGCCAAATCATCGTTATCATTCATTACTAATAATAAAAAAATTACTGATGCAAAAATATTTTTGCATACACAATAGTTTCAATACTACCTTAATACCATATGTCACTCTCACGCACACAGTAAAACACACACACACACACACACACACACACACTCACTCTCTCTCTCTCTCATACACACACACACACACACACACACATACATACACACAATTTAAAGAACAAAGGGCGACACCTTCCACATATCAACCGGTTAATGAGCAAAATTATTAAAACAATACAAAAAACTAGCTTGCTACATAGCATTCGAGACAAGTGAACAAAGAAGGCTAATGTATATAGCCTTATAATTCACAAGGGTGTCAAAATACGTGCGACACCTTTTCTTGTGTATAATTTGCGAGACACCAATGTAGTGTATTTGTTTGGGGGAAAAGTCATACATTACTGGTAATCTATCAAAGAAGTTCGTTCTCGGTTGAAAGAAGATATTTACATTTCGTGACACAAGGTGTAGGCTTAAATCATCGAGTGATTTGACACACAGACACACTTTGTTTATTCAACTATGATGCATAATAGAATTATTGATATTTGACGAGTTTTATTTGGATTATAAGAGTACGATACCCCTTTTCTTTGGTAAACTAAGATGTACATGCATGCGTCTGGGATGGAGGAAATGTGTATCCCATAACTGCACCCCAATATTAAATCAACTTTCAACACTAATAGTAATTGAAAGGTGATAAAGTATACAGGAGGGGATGATGTAGAATAACTTTTCTTCAGTTGGGGAATTTAGATTACAAGAAAGGTACATTTATTATTCTGTTTTGTCGTATCGCGGGACTCTTCTTTGGCTCATTGGTGAGTAAAAAGGGTTTTTGAAGAAATGGCATTGGTTTAAAAAAAATGCATCGGCAGCTATTTGTGCTTTAACCTATAGGTTATGATCATGTATTCCGATATCTTTTTTTTAAATAATGATCCAAGTGGTGTTCAATCAACTATCACCTGATAATCAACCGTTATAAAGACATATTGTCAAGCATCGATGCATTTTTGAAACATGGGCCAATTGTACGAAATGGTTTTAGCGATCTTCGTCTTGCTTAGACGCGTTAATTTTGTTGTGCCACTATCATAACAAAAAGAGTATCAACGTTTGTGTCTATGGTTAAGAGGGTAGCACGAAGAATTCAAGACGTCTAAGCAAGAATAGGATATCTAAGACCGTTTTGTGCAATTAGCCCTCGGTTTACAATGGTGCAAAAATACAAGAAACGATAATTCACTAATATAAATGTATCATTAAATCCCTCTTTCATCTAGTTTGTGCATAGTTATTTTTCGTCTCATTGATAGGAGACATGGCGGGTCCTTAGGGTACTAGTCAGCCAGCACCACGGAGGAGTGCAGGCGGCGACTAGACGGTGCATGGGAGAAAGCCCATGTCGTGGGGACGTTCGGTAGGAATTGAGGCAGAGGTCGTACTAAAGCCTCCTCTTTTTTTTTTGGATGTTCTTGTGATGTGATGAGAGATGAAAAACATAACAATCATGGAGGACAAAAGTGCACTTTCTTTCATTTGGTTTTTAACAAACCTTCTAAAAGGTTTCTTTACATTTGTATACAAGATCATTGAAGATAGTAAACGACTAAAAAAAATGTCTATTGAGGAAGATTAAAAAAAAATTCTTTTGAATCATCTGGTGGAATATGAATCTCAATCATGTTGCTCTTAATATGTGTGAATAAGATGTTGGAAGGAATACCAAGTTTGCAAGTTCGTTGGTAAGAAACCTCCATACATTTGAAGCTATTGGCAAAGCGGTCTATTACACAACACACTTTGCAGTATGTTTTTGTATTATATAATTTAACCAGGAATATGTAATCACAGTTCCAAACGAAAAAAACAACAACTATATTTCAATGAGGAAATAAAAGATAAAAAAAAATAAAACCCGCCTCTTGAAAAAAGACACCTTTGCCTAAACAAAGCTATAGATGGTAAATGGTAAAACAAAATATTATAGAAACACATTATTTGTTCCCAATGATCCCGATATATTTCACATAAAACCTTCTTCTGTCCTCAGTGTACAAAAGTGTAGGCCTATAGTATACGTGACATTTTTGGTATAGATGAAGGAATTGGAATAATTCTTGAATGCAATTTCAGCTACCAGTAGAGGGTCTCAACTTTTATTTTGATCCTCAAGAAAAATCTTTCTGGGATGATGAATGACTTTGGGTTAAGTGTGAGATGAAAGGTGGAAGTAGCCTAGAAAAACAGGAAAACAAGCCCAATACTCCCCAGATGTCAACAAGCGGATGCAATCTAGGCTAAACGAAAAAAATATCGCAAAAATTGAACATATAAGACTGGTGGGATAGGAGAAGTATGAAAGAGAGAGGAATGAAGAGTGGTTTCACCCGGAGCGATTCGGCCGCGGATCGACGAGAGAGCCGTTGACATACAAGTCCATGGCTCAATGCAATTTGAAATGTTAGATAAACGTTTGGTAATCGCAATTCAATTCGCAGTTAGTCTATCAAGTCGTCAGTAATAGAGATCGCATGGAAGGGGTGTCCCACAGGGCATCGTGGGCAATGATCAGGGGCTTTGTTAAAAAACATCCACGAAGAAATAAAACAACATGATACAAAAAAAAATCCCGAGAACGAAATAAGAAAAAAAATAGTTGTATGAATACATTTCAGAATCTCTTCTGTTCAAAATTGGAGGAAACCTGACAACATTATAATTATATGTTTTATTACCATGGTCCGATAAAGGTTTGTCAGTTTAGTAAAATTGAATTGACAAAAGAAAAATAATCTATTATTACGTGTTTATGTAATCTGGTGTATGGTCGAATTCGAAAAAAAAATTTACAAGGTAACTATTTATTCCAATATCCCAAAATATCGAACTCTCATCCATAGGGGTAAAATAAAACGCAAATCTTGACAAAGTGAAAATACGCGGTGTATACTTGTCAACGAAAGAGTGCGGAGTCAGACCGCCGGAGCCGTCGGTCTCAGGGCAGCAGTTGCTTCGCTGATCTCCATCATCAACATACGGGGTCAATGCCAAAGGTCAGTATCGAAGAAAAAGCTTACAGACGATCGCAGACGATACATTTCTGAGAACTTTTTTTTTTTGAGAACGACTAAAGGTAAAAAACGATCGAGCTCTCCGGTGTACCAATTTCAGGCATATCCTAAACTGCTTGTTTTAATCGAACTTCATCAAGGGAGACATAGTCACACTTATATTATATTATATGATAGTCGGAACAGAAGTATGAAGTATACACTCCAAACTAAACATATCACTTAGATTTTTTTTGCTCGACAATACTAAAATATCCAAAATAAATAATGCTGAAATTATTGATTAATTCCAAATTACATTCGTACGTTTAGCACTTCTATGTATTTGGCTGCGATCTTTTCAATAATGTTTTGGTAATTCCAAACAGATTACTTTTGGTTACCCACAATTACCGACCACTCGTCATTTCTGAAACATGGAGCAAATGACTTCACTTGTTTCTGAATTTGTTCATGCTTTTCAAATACAGATCTGTACTTTGTTGATCAGGTATGATTTAAAGTACGGTGCATTTTTTTTAATGAATACTGGCAATATAAAATCTATAAGAAAGTATTCTTAGCTTAAATTGTTTCTGGAAATCATTTAACAATCATTCTAGAAATGTTATAAAAAGAGTTCATAATTATTACTCGCTATGTAAGACGGGAACTTGTGCGCGCGAGTGTGCGTGTTAGTTTGTGCGTGAGCATTCGCTTTTGCGTGTGTGCGTAGGCTTATGTGAGTGACCCGCATCATTCTGAGAGTGCGTGTAAAAATTCATTTAAAAACTTCCTTCAAACATTAAATAATTGAACGTTTAAATGTTTAAACACAGCAGAGGAAGCCCTGATTATGATCTTCAAACTGGGGAATAATGTGTTACACCATCTTCAATATTCAGAAATGCAGACAATGTTAAAAATGACTTCAATAATGTAACAACAACGGCTTTGGCTTGTCAACCCACAAATTTGGAAGTGATAGGGACTACGTGAATGAAGAAGCACTGAATCATCGCAATCATTGTGTAACATAAGGCCAAATCCGTATCTTCTCTTCATCCTTCATTAGGTGTTATTGGATAGACACTTCTTACGTTTATTGAAAACATTGTAGCCACAAAGTAGACCACGGCAGAGGGGTAAACAGCCGCTGCAACACACGATTCAAGTTCAAAATAAAGGCTAATGCGCATACTCAAATTTTAAAGTTCAGGCAAAGGTCAGTTAAACAACCTCCAAAAAAAATAAGATAATTGTGAAATCGTGCTTGAATTTAATTAAAAAAGAAAAACTTTTTGAGATGTATTTCTTATTAATCTACATCACTATCAGTCATTGTGGAAAATGTATAAACTATGAATAATTACAAAATAAATATAAAAAACTACAAGTGGTGGCATTATTTCGCCTACGTCACATGAATGCAAATACAAAAGCTGTTGAATTGTAATAATACCATTATCAGGCAGAATATCTTCACCTTAGCTCCTGAAAAGTTTTCTATTTCTATTAGTATCAGAAATGTTATTAGGGGTTTTTAATTAATTTTCATTGTTTCACAGAACGTCGAGTACTGTCAAAAAAAGGAAAAAATTGTTTCGATTTCAAATAATGTGTCCGTTAAATACATTAATTTTTCTGTGAATCCCCCCCCCAAAAAAAATGTCTTTAATGAAAAGAGCGACATTTCCTTCCAAAAATTCCACTCGTGCGGTCTGGAATGTACACTATGCATAACGTCTGGAATTGCTCCTTTGGCGGCATGATGTCTGGTGCGGGAACAACGAACACCGTACACCTGTCACTTCACCTGGTGCCTACACACCTGTGCCACGCGTACGCCGCCAATACATGTCATCATCGTTACATCAAAGCTAATTGACTCTCCCGAAAATTGTCAAACTTTGCGCATCGAATGATATGACGAGGGGAGACATCACACTGTTCACCCTTTTTGTAGCCTTACTCGTGCTTGTTAAGAGGGTTATATGGCAAATTTTTAAAGAAAACGTACAGCGTAAGAGGTACTTAGATATTTGCCTCGGGCAAAAAAAAAGTCATCAGGAATTATTTGTACGTTAAAAATGTATCTGTCATCATAAGTGAATCAGGTGGTAGGTCTATGATCAGATAAATATTATGTTTGTTACGCGCATAGGGACATCTTTACGTATTTTGCGCTATATAAAAATGTCATTATTATATTATTATCAAATACGAAGGTTAACGCAGTTATATCTCAATTTGGAAAATGCAATCAACAAGAGGAAAAATAAGAGATAAAGTAATCAGTGGCCGTGAATTTTCCGAAATATTGATATAGTAAAACAATCAGTTGAAAGTCACATATGACAAATTCTAATTCAAATCAAAGTTTATGTCCACAATCAAATATCTAAAAAGTATGTATAGATATTTACTTATTTGATCAAAGTTCGTGATGTTCCTATTTTGACCTTCAAATCACAAGAAGGTTAAACTAAATTCTTATGTTACCAGTATACCGTTCCTATACATCTACATGAACTTATCTTATCTATGGTATTGGTGTGCGTGTCTAACCTTACCAGCGGCTGTACGCGTGCGCTAACGACACACCATCGCGGCGCCGATTTCCAGACGAATTGAAGTTCTTGAAGACGACAAGGTGTACGCGACTGTCCATCCCAACGACGATCCGCTGCGGCTAATCTACTGAGACATACACGTTACATGCTGCAAAGTGTATACATGATAAAGAAGATGAGTACATAGTCATGTTCACTTTAAAGGAAGTGATGCAATATTGAGGTAGCCAACAACATGATAGAATATACCGTAACCGTATGTCCTAGATTTCACCTTCATAATAAAGCGAGTTTACTATCATGATTTTTTTATCATACCGGTAAAAGAAAGGGAAATGGTGATTCTAAAACAGGATAAAGAGAAGAGCCTCCATCACTCCCGTTGTTGTTTCCATTTCCAATGAAAATAACGATGCACGCCAAAAGTGTGCTTGTTTGTTTATTATTTTTATGGTTTAGTAAATATATTATTGTATAATGTTTTAATTTTCAATTGAACATGAGAATGCTTTACGACATTATGTTGTTGATGTTTGCAGTAAAAAAGCATGTATGTATTGCAATAATTGCTTTCTAATCGTAATACTTTTTAAAAGCCAGGACCAAGATGGGAAACGATTTGTAGTTTTCATTAAAGTGATGTTGTTACAATGTTTAAACATATTTTGATAAATGAATATTTGAAGGTTGAGTAAATTATTAAGCAAGTAGATTGATATATAAAACAGAAAATGCATAGCACTTGCCACCATCAAATAAACTTTTATGAAAAATATGGTTGCACTTTATCCTTCCTTCTGACGAATGACTATGTTGATATAGAACCCGGTGGAAGAAAAGGCTTACTCAAATAAATGTTCTACAAACATTTCTGCATTTTTGTTGCATTTGTTTGTACATTGTATTAAGGTGATCTTCTTGTAATAATGAAAGGTGTTTTAATAGGCACACTTTGGAACATTAATTTATTCGACCAAGGTTGTCTTCCGCCAGGTTCAATGTCAACAATGTTAAAATAGTCAGAAGAATGCATAAAATGCTACCATATCTTCCACAAAATGTACTTTGACTTTGGCAAGTGCTATCCATTTTTGTTTCATTCATCTATTAATTTATTCAATTATTCATTCATTTATTAATTCATTAATTTATTTCTTATTTATTTATTCATTTTTTATTTATATATTTATTTATTCATTTGTTTATTTATCTATCTATTTATTCATTTATTTATTCATTCATTTACATTATCATTCACTAATATATTCATGTATTTAAACATATTTCTATCTTTCAAAGGAAAGTGTATAGCGGCAAGAAAAAAAAAACAAAGTACAAAATGAAACAGATACAAGCACATAAACATGAATGACACATGTGTAGCATCGGTCAAAACGTCCGTCTGTCTTGTAATAAACACAGCCAGACGGCGACCAACCCCCATTAGATACATGAAATATGGCAACCTCCTTGCTTTCCAAGGGCATGTCGTGCAATTCAATTTGTTTGCATTTACAGGTCTACAGAGACGCCGGGCCTATCTGCCCGTAGGATGAAATAGCGAATCTGTGATAGCATTTTGTTTTAGTTTTTTTTTCTTTTCCAAATTTAATTCTGACAATGGCAGTAAGAGAACAAAGGGATATAATTTGTATCGTTATCGTTATTCTGACAAATCCATATCAATGAATTATTAATAGAGTAAAGATTTTCTATATTTTTGCCAACACCATGTTTATGTTCTAATGGTTATACAGTCCTGTCATTGTTTACAGCATTCAGATGTGCAATCCGTCACAAAATTGTCATTCCCAATGAATTTATACCACAAGCCGCGTGCTCCACATGATGCATCTGTTATACTGGAATGAAACTGGACATTGAAATAAAAAAATCTTGGCACACATGTGGTAACAAATGGATACATTTCAAGAGCATATCGCCTCAGAAGCAGACCGCTACGTAAACCGTTTGTCAGTAATGACCCTATAAAACATTCCCGCTGCTAGATGTCCAGCCATGCCAGTTGGTCAGTCCATGCCAGTCGGTCAGTCCAGGGCCAGCAGACTGCAGGAGGGGTGAGGATGGAGTAAACGCCGCTTGGGGATTCCCCCGCGTCTCATATCGTTAGACAAGAATCTGTTCAGTGTTGCACAAAATGCGGGTGGGCCTGCCATCAAAAACAAAAGAGTGTGCATGCATTTTAATGCGCTGGTCACATTATTTTGTTAATTTTTTTTTTAATAGATTTGCGTTCAAAGTCATTATACAAGAATTTAAAAAAGTACATTCTGAAATGAACAAAGCGATATAGGCCTATATACTTTCTATAAATATATTCTCTTTACGTTCTCGAACTTCATAAAGCCATTCGGAGTTGGCTGAAGAAGGATAAAGCCAATTTCTTGCAGCGTCAAACTATAAGATAACGTCACATTTGGAAGATCCAAGAAGTAAAATGAATCAAGACATGGTGGATGGCCCTTTTACCGATATGCACTTTCTTTGACGGTTTTCATGAACTTGCACTTTTCTTCTTACCGTCCATCTCCTGATAGTCTCACCTAAAGTTACTGCGATATTTTATAAACTGTGCGTCACGGAACGAGATAAAACATAACTTAAAATATTGATCCCCTTTCCCACAATCTTGCCAATTCTGAATCTTTCAGTTCCAATCGCCTCCAAATATTTTCAATAAAATATTTTCAACTTGTTTTTATTTTTCAAAGTCTGGATAACAGACTAAGGCTTGACCCTTTACACCAGTCATTCATGGTCATAGAGTGGACACACAGACGCCACTTTGCTTCATTTCAGTAGTAATTTATGTGATTTATGGTGCATTGATGGACACTAACAACGGAAATGCTCCACATTCTCATGGTCAAACTTTATCCAAAACTACGACCAGCTTGACAGAAGAAACGCAACAATTTGACCACGATGGTGAGGTCCAACATTAAAAATACGAGGTATCAGCACAGTTGGAGCTTTCATGTAGGCGAAGTAATATTATGACCTACCAAACCACAATCATATTTATCAATAATAATAATAATAGTTATAATAATAATAATGAAAATAATAATAATAACAATACACAATGTAATGATAATAATAATAATAATAATAATAATAATAATCATATTAATAAGGATAGTAAAGGGAAAAATAATTTTGATAAGGAAATAGTTCACAACTGTCAAACCCGCCAATCTGCTAAAACAAGGAA
>BQKZ01007508.1:0-10434 GCA_036244855.1 Temnopleurus reevesii | reverse complement strand
CAGAATTGTGGGGGGGGGGGGGGGGGGGGGGGGGGGGGGGGGGGGGGTGCACTATATGCCCTCTCTTGGGCCACAGAGACATCAAAATAGCTTGGACTTTTTTGGGTTAAGAAGAGTCTACCCCAAAATAGTATTTTTTATAACAGGAGCAGAACAATTTTGTAAGCGATTGAAAGACGAAAATCGGTATTAAGAAGTTCATATGTTGGTAAGAATACATTGAGAACATGGGCAAACCAATTAAACTTTTATGATGTTGGCAATTTGATGATGCTAGGTGTGCTATAACCATTATTTTGTTTACCTTTATGGTGCAAAATTCATCATTTCTACAAAAAAATATAAAGCTTGTTTTGATTTAGTCATGCACATATGGGTCCTGTACATGTAAATCTATCATCAAGATGTCCCATAGTTGGAGTAAACCCTATTTTTGTGGGGAAAAAGTAATACTTTATATCTATAAGAATATAATAAATCAATTCACGACTGACTGCGAGTATTGAGGAAATTATCCAAAATACATGAAAGATACAGAGGAAAAACGCCCTCAGTTGTGTCCCTAAATATATTATGGGTGAGTGAATCTATAGGTTTTTACGACAATACAAAATCAGACAGATCTTGATTATACCGTAGAAGGAAGGAATTAATCCCGATTTTCAAGGATATATAGAATTAGTTATGCAATGCAAAAAGGAGTTCAGATCAAATTACCCAAAAAGAAGATAGAAGAGAAACATTACAGGTAATAGCTTTGAATGATTGTGTATGAAAATGTTTAGTTTTTGTATCCAGTTTTTTATTCTGCTTTATGAACGTCAATTTATTATTTCAACAGATGCAAAATACGGCATTCTCCATTTTCCAAGGTTTATAACACGTATTCCTTTTTTTGTGCACAGGTTGAACTTGAATATATAATAAGTTTTTGTTTTCCATAAAAATGTAAAGGGAATAATTGTTTTAAAAAGTTCTGAATTATGCAAATAAAGAAAAATGTTGTCTGGTAGGTCGGTCAAGATTTTTTTAAATATAGTTTGTAGCACATTTCATGGCAAAAATAAGATTTTAATATATTTGGAAAGAATTAAATCCAAAGAACGTCTGAAAATATCTTTTCATATGTAGATCGTATACTTTTCCATAATTTTGATATGATCGTTTAAAAACGTTAGTGAAAATTAGAAAATTACAAATTTTTCAAAGGATCGGTCCACGGAGGACAACCAAACATTTTTGCACCATCATCTTCATCATCACCATCATCTTCATCATCACCATCATCATCATCATCACCATCACCATCATCACCATCATCATCTTCATCATCACCATCATCTTCATCATCATCATCATCATCATCATCATCATCATCATCATCATCATTATCATCATCATNTTTTTCAAAACTTGTTAATTTTTCGTACAATCTTTTGTACAACATGTTCATGATATCATGTTTCTTTTTAAGTAGATTTGAAGACAAAATTTGGCGATGAAAATATTCGCTTTTACCAAAACTATACTTGGGCTTTAAAAGTTCTGAATTATGCAAATAATG
This sequence comes from Temnopleurus reevesii, assembly GCA_036244855.1. NCBI lineage: Eukaryota > Metazoa > Echinodermata > Echinoidea > Temnopleuroida > Temnopleuridae > Temnopleurus > Temnopleurus reevesii. The sequence continues at coordinate 8,870 of BQKZ01007508.1, read as the reverse complement.
AAAAAAATATTATCAGGTAGGTCGGTCAACAAAATATGGTCTGTAGCACATTTCATGGTAAAAATAATATATTTGGAAAGAATTAAAATCCAAAGAACGTCTGAAAATATCTTTTCATATGTATTTAGTGAAAAGTAAAAAAATACAAATTTTTCGAAGGGTTGGTCCACGGAGGGCAACCAAACATTGTTGCATCATTATCTTCATTACCACCGTCATCAGCATTATCATTATCATCATCGCCTTCATCATCATCATCATCATCATCATCATCATCATCATCATCATCCTCCTTATCATCATCATCTTCATCATCATCCTCGTTACCATCATTATCACCACCATCATCGTTAATCATATCATTATCATCAGCAGCAGCAGCAGCAGCATCAACACCAGCATCAGCATCATCGTTATCATCATCATCATCATCACCATGACCACTATCATCGTCATCATCATCATCGTTATCATTATCACCCTCAATACTATCATCATCATCAACAACAACAACGACATTATTAACAAAAATTGTCATCTGACTGACTGTTTCTGTCCTTTCGCTGCTCTCGAAGATCATCCCACTTATAGCCGGTAGGTAGATCAATTATAAGATGCGTCCAAAGGATAGGGTAGGATAGGGTAGAAACTATAATCGGTGTTCAGTTCATGATCAAGGGTATTCAAACGGCACAGATGGATCTTGTGTGTATAAAGAACAGGGATTTCAGTAGAAGGCTGTTTCTAGTAGCAGTGGGAATACACTCAGTCCTTTCCTATTATCATCATGCTTACCAAAGTTATCATCACAATTATACTCGTACGAAGTATAAACAAAGTCATATCATCATCATCATCGCCATCCTCGTCATCACTACCAGCATCACCGCCATCGTTATTTTCACATCCGCCATTATCTTCGTCATCATCAAGCAAATCATTATCAACAATCGTTATGGATCAAGAAATCTATAAGCAAAAAAAAAAAAAAAAAACTTGCATGGTGTTATCTTCAAGATGCATGACGTATTGTATCACCATATTTTATACCATACCTTACATGAACGAAGATACAACAAACAAACGACACCAAGAAAATGTGACATAAAAAAAAACCGAGAATGAAATGTCAATTACCTGGACAACCGTAGTATAACTTGGCTCGATGATAAACCCGAACGAATCCACCGCTGACGACGTTGACATCAACGTCGCTAGCAAGATGGCGACAACTCCTGATCGAAAAAGACCCATCATGGTGTCAAAACAATATTACTCACTAAGAGGAACGTTTCTGTCCCCAAAACTCGTCAGAATAATCGAATCACGACGTCGAGTTGACGGGAGAAATATCAAGCAGATATCCTAATATATATTCCGAATTTGAAACATATATATAGTTAACACCATCGTAAGGTTAGTCCACACCCTCACCCCTATAGTCCCGGCAGCTATGTCCACGTAACAAACGGTGTACACCGACCAGAATTTTACCCCATAGATGGTACACAAAGTCGGTCGGAATATCCTTCGAAATACTTTCAAACAATGCCCGGTATAGGGCGTCTCCGAACCCTTTCTTCATGACCGCATAGCTCGCTGCATCGCTGCCTCAACGACAAAAGAAATAGACACTGAGCATTCTAAGGAAGATTACATAAGCGAACAAAAGATGCGGAGTGGATATGGGAGGATTATAAGGGTCACCTGTATTTGTTACTTCTTCAGAAGAATCATCGCCAAAGAATCGTCAGTAAATAGTGAGTGATTTTATAGCCCAGGAAGGTATTATTGAATCCGATATTTTGGGCGATTTGGGAATTTTTACAAAAATATAATTGAAGTACTTTTGATTTGATTTCACTTCATTGCTTTTCATTTTATTTCATTTCATTTTGTTTCATTTCATTCTATTTCGTTTCACTTCATTTCATTGAATTTCATTCTACATGTATTTCGTTTCATTTCATTTCTTTTCACAATGTGACCCCTACCACATAATCGTAATCCATTCCAACACCTTTGATCTGATTACGCGCAAATCTGGTGACATCTCTTAAAATGTTGTTACAGACATTATGATACCATTTTCATTATTATCCCATACTTCATATTGCCATGACAACCATAAAACAAAAAGCATGTTTGTACGTTTTTTCGAATAATTCCAGTTTTCAGCTCCAAATTGGATCAAAATTCTTGGAAATAGCTCCAATTTATGTTGTTTAAGTTGATTTTGCTCTCTCATGTGCATATCGAACAGAAAACAATGTTTCAAACAATTTCTTTTGTTTTTCTCTGTTTTAGTCACTTTTTTTTCACAAATACTCAATTAAATACTTAATGAATACTTTTTTGAGCTTAATGCAAATAAAAGTAGCAAAGACAAAAGTAAAAATTGTAATCTAGTAAAAAGTGAAAATTTCAAGTAATAACATTAATTTTGTTACATCCTTCTTCATCTCATTACAAATTCAATTAACAATACAAAAATGCAAACAATACAAATACTGTAATAAATTATACTTATACATAGAAAAAGAATTGTTACATGTTATTTCAAACATAATACATATATTCGTTTGTTTGTTTGTTTGTTTACATTTTAGGTATTCTTATCGAGTACATTTCCTTGTGAAAAAGAATAGGAAGGTATCTGTTAAAATTGAAACATCCCTCATACACACCCAAACACACACACACACACACACACACACACACACACATACACATACAACATGTGGTTTTTAAAAGCTTTTTTGCGCCCTCTATCATCAATATTGTGATAAATGTGATATGATACATCTATTGTCATATTTTGACCTTTAGATACATCTAATGTATTCACTAAAGTCATAGAATATATTCCTTAGATACAAAGGGGGAATAAAACGCATTTCACTTCATAATATTGCTTTTATTAGACCATATGTGAAAAGTGACAAAATTCATCCTTTTTAATGTATTTTATTAAATTGCGCCCTCAAATGGTGACTTTGAGACATTCTGATGGTCCGAAATTGTAGATCAGGTAGATTATGACTTGCTCTCATGCTTGCTCTACATTAGTGCCAAATTTTAGCCCGNGGGGGGGGGGGGGGGGTGTTTTGTATGGTAGGTAACATTTAAGCCTACTGGCTGCAGTGATATGTGTTTGCTAAGCATTGAATTCTAATCCGAATCTTTTATTTGAATATTAATCCTTTTTATGATGTGAAGTCATTGCTTGATATATCATTTTTTATAGGGGAACCAACCCCTGAAATCATCGTGCTGTCATTGAATGAAGAAAAATCAAATGAATAAACTGTGAAAAATTGAGCAAAATCGGACAACCCGTTCAAAAGTTGTGAGTTTTCAAATTCACTAGAAATTCGACGATCACTGCTGCTCATGGGAAACCGTGCGTTCGACAACACCGACTGAATCTGTGACGTCATTTTGGACAACTCCTCATTCACGTCGACATAGAATTTTTAAAAATGGATTAATGTAAAATTTAGAATAAGGTTGCAACATAATTCTTCTCAAAATACATGCAGAATCAATACAGACATGCAACTATAACCCAACCGAAAATTGGTATTTTGTTGATTTTCCGTACAAAAGAACAAAATGTGAAATTTTCCGATTTTGCTCAAATTTTCGCAGTTTGTTCATCTGATTATTCTTCATTAAATGAGAACGTGATAATTCCATGGGTTTGTTAATCCCCATTAAATTCGACATGTAGGCTATATGAACGTGGCTTGGGTGGTTCGAATCTCCTGAGTTCTCCATTTAATGTAAACTAATAGGTTTTTGTCATTCGATTTTTCATGAAATAGATGCAATAATCCACCAAAAAAGTGCTCTCAGCTGTTGCATAAGTGATCCTAGGTATGCATTAGGAGACAAAATCAATGTTTAGTGCTAAAAAATGTAAAATTCAGCTTATCAAGAACACGGTCCAAAAATCATGAGGCCTTGATAAACGAAATGAAAATCCATAGATATATTGATAATAAATAATTAGCTGATCAGGCTACTCTGAATAAATTTTCGTGAATAAATGATGAGTAAAACAAAAATAAATAGGCGCTCTACAATAACCTTCTTCTTTTTGCACTAATTGTTGTTGTTTTTATAAAAATGCACATGGGCAAAACAGCTTTATTTAAGGATTTTTCAAAATGGCAAATCCACAATGCGAGACAGTTTCTTTAAGTTTTTAGGAGTACATTTTTGCTATAGCTATCGGGAATACGCGATACCTTACTTTCATAACAATTTCCTAACAACATATTTTTCCTCTATTAATTGGATTCGAGTCAATTGTCGATTTTCCACCATGTAATAATCCATATCAACAATTCGAAAAAATTTAATTTCAACCATCATGTTAGTTGGCCTAACCCTGATTAATTCTACGATACAACAGAACAGACAAAATAATTAAACTACTTCTAGAGGAACGCATTTCCCTTCATCCTCCCATGGACAAAATTTACGACTATAGCTCTGCTATAAATACGGAACACAGAACTAAATATGGCGAGAGTGATTTACAGATCACTTTTAAATGAGCTATCTCATTGTTTTAATGTTCCATATTAAGAACCATTACGAAACACCAGGTAAAAAAAGTGGCCTATCTCGTTGGTGTTGTTCAAGGAAAATGTCAATCTTCCGGAAGTGGCTTTCTGACATATTTTGAAAAACTGACAAGAACGGAAGTGCGTTTAACCCGTTACTACAGTAACCAGCACCCGGAAGTACTTTATCCAAACGAGACAACTTCCGGGAGTTCATGTGTATCGACCATATGTAGGCAAATTTATTTTGTGATATAGGCGGATTTGATATTCGTGTGAAATTGCAATGGGGATATCATGGTGAAATATTGGCTATATGGTATGACGAATAAATGCGGAAATAGTGACTAATAATTATGATGATGCAATAAAGATTGAAAAGCAATATCAGACTGCATCCTAAGTCATTTCATGGTCTAAGGGGGTGTTGCTCAAAATCAACTGCAAAACAGCTGCAACTTTGCATAATTTTGTTACGCGCATTTTCATTCGCTCATGATATGCGCATTTAACAAGACGCGCATGAAACAATGATTTTGATTGGCGCGTCCCGATCAACTGCAACTTGTGATCAATTGCAAGTTTTGAGCAACACCCCCTAAAGATTGGTGATTCAAGTAACACCTTCCGTCGTTCCATGAAACATTGTATACCGCATTATTTCAGTGTAACGACTGCGTGTAGTAATCTCGAGTATTCTTTCTTTCATTCTTTATCTATTTATCATATCCCACTTTTGGGTGAATCACCCGTTTCAAGAAGACATGCTGTTCTTCAAAAGTCTCCAACATCATAAAAATACAATACATGCCCATTACATTAGAATAGCAAAAAAAAAACAACAAAAAAACCGTAGAAATAAAAACTAATAAAGAAATAAAATGTAACCACTGAAAATTATCAATCTTTCATGAGTATATTGTTGACTTGATATAGCTTGAACATTGTTCTTGTTTCTGTTTTGGTTCTACCTATGATCACTATCACTTTCAAATGACGTGGACATAGGAAATATGGGACACTTGTTTTTACCCATGCAACGAGAGGACTGCTGTGACGTAAGAGTAACAGTTGTGACCTCCTTTTAGGTTTTGCATTTACTTGGGAAAGAATGTTGATTCCTTATTCTAGATGTTACACTATATTCATTTATGAAAATTTATGTGCAAAGTGAATGGTGCGTTGTCCACAAGAAGGCCAAAGATTTGACTAAAGTTGTCAACTAGAAGAGCACCCTCTAAAGGATATCTTTGCCAGTAGCGGATCCAGGAAATGTTAATGGGGGGGGGGGGGGGGGGTGGCACACGTGTCGATTTGTTCCGAAAGAAAATGAAAATTAAATATTCGTAAATGCGATTTCTTTGCATATATTTCTAAATATATATATATGAAGTGAGTGATATACCGCCTAATTCCCTCTCGTTTTCCCCCTTTTCTTTATTTTTTTGGCCGAGAAATAGGGGAGGGGGGCGTGCACCGGGATCCCCCCAGGATCCGCTACTGTTTGCAACTTTGATCATTAAGAACTTGGTAAGGATGGCAGTATCTTTTTTAAATTCATTTTTTATTTCATTATTATTATTATTATTATTTTTTTTTTTTACTATTTATTCATCTGATTTTCTTCATTGTCGCTGGGTTAACGATAATTGCAGTAGCGGTTTCCGGCCCCTCTGACCATTTTTTTTTTTAAATTTTGCCAGGCCAGTAGAATTTTCATGAAGCTGGATTAGGAGGAAAATAGAACAATTAACTTATCCAGCAATGACAGCAAAATGGACTGACATAAAGTTTACGTAACACGTATCCTAATTTTGGTTCAAGAGTTCAACAGTTATTTAATCGTTCAAAAAATCGATCGTATTTCATGTAATATGAGTTATTTGTGAATATGTTAAAGTACTGTAAACATTTATTTCTATAGGGACCAGCGTCTCACAAGCATTGCTTCTCGCTGGTTCCCATTTTTATTTTGTGTGTTCTCTTTCAATTACATTTTTATTTCTTTTAAGTTTAAGGGGGAAAATGGTTGACGTATTGATATATATTACTTTATTTGATATAAAATTGAATAAAACGAATCATGAATCCAACTGATTCTTGTATTTGACATAAATGCATGTTCAATGTGCAAGTACAAATTGTTTATTCACAATTTACTGTTCGATTGCAATATCCTGGATCTATGGGCAGATTCCGATTTCATTGAAAAGTGATCAGCAGAGTTTTGTGCGTACTCGGACAAAATGAAAAAGTCCACCTCTAGAGGGGGTATGTCATTATTTTCTCCATTTTCCTTTTCTGCTTTCCAAGACTATATTTTCGCTATATTTGTTTTATTTTTTTTAACGACAGAAATATAATTTCTTGGTAATATAAATTGGTCACAATAGAAATGGGACGAGAGAGAAGGGTGGGGTGAGGGCGACATCGGATGCGTCGAACTGTAGTGGTTCTGACTATCGCCTTTCAACCCCAGAGTCGTAGGTTCGAATCTCACACATGGCATCAATTCCCTTCAGCAAGAAATTCATCCACATTGTGCTGCACTCAACCCAGGTGAGGTGAATGGGTACCGGCAGGAAGTACTTCTTTTAAATGCAGAAGCTCCTACACATGGCAGCTATGCTATGGCTTGGTAATAATAAATTAAATTTGGCTCGTTTCTCTGACTAGGTGAATAGAGAGATGGCGGGTTTGAATGCTATATATTATCATTATTATTAATATTTTATATCAATTTAAAAAGAATCTCACAAAAACTAACTTATAAAAACTATCAAGTGGCCACATGCCATAAGATTGATCATTATACTACATTCTACACATTTCCATTATTCAAGCAAGCAACTAATAGGCACGCATTGCGTATCAATGTTAGTAATTATGTTTCTATAAAAAAAACCCGTCCAACTCTGTAAATTACTCAATTAAGAATTGATTTCTCTCCAAATGTAATTTGGATATATGTTCTCCATTTTGTTATACAGCTAATTAAATATCAATTATAAATGTCGTCTGGTACTTCTTTATTCATTGTTTAATCATTGTATTCTCTGTTAATTTATCTATTTTGTTTTATACACATCATCATTTTGTAAATAATGTGTTGTAATTTATAAACCTACATTAAAACTTACATGTATCCTTAGTAACTTTTGTTGTGAATATGCATTAGTTTTATTTATGACAATAAGGTATATTTTGTGAAAAAAAATCGCAAGTGCTCCTACAAAACAATAATTTTTATTTCTACGCAACAACCAACAGCAACTTACGATTGCAAGTTTCTTTTTTTTAGCAACACTCCTAGCTTTAATGAAATTTTCAAAAAAGGGAATCAGGAATTAATATATTGACTGTCAATTACTTCCAATGTGCCAACAAAATGTTGCGAAAATGGGGAGGCGGTTAGAAGAATAGAAGTTTTCCAAAGTATTGCTGCATTCAAGAAGGAGAAATGACAAATTAAGTTGCGTAATGACTTTTAAGGGAAACTGGTCGCACATCATTTTTAGACAATTGCTCACCCTTCCTGCTTTTGTTCACAGAACACAATCGAAAATTACGAAATTGATGAGACAAAAAAATCAATAGATTGTTCGAAATAATATGGAATAGGAAATATGAATATCCCTTCCCAAAACAATGCACTTTCTCTAAACAAATACGATCACGAACCTATTGTGTACAAGGTAATAACTTGTTTACCATATTTGTGGTTTCGCAGCTCAGGGAGGGTATGAGGGAAGAGGGTGGGGGTTGGGGTTGATAATTATATACATGATACGATAACACTATATACACTTTTCAGGGATTGGTTGAAAGTTGATTTGCTATTACTTAAATTTATTCGCAACTTTTTATGCAATAGGGGTGGGTAACATTAAAATTTGGCCCCGACCTCCAGCGCACCTAATGATGCCGTCCGATATTTGGAGGGGAGATATTATCCTAGAAATAATCAAATGGGGCTGTGTCCTTCAGGGCCCCTATTACCGTATACCGCCCTTATTGGTAGGGATGGGTAACATCGTGATATCAAAAGGGGTCGCCCCTTCAGCGCACCTTATGTGCCGTCTCATATTTGGAGGGGGTGGGGTTAACATAAAAATTAATCAAAAGGGGCTATATAGCGACCCTGTCTCCCCATATCGGGAGGGTTTGGCAATATCAAAATAAAATGAACATAGCTGTTCCCCTGGCGCCTCTATGCGCCACCCCCATTTTGGAGGGACGGGTAAGATAATCAAATGATGCTTACTCTAGGTACCCCTTATAACATGCTGCCCCTAT
>BQKZ01007507.1:10454-23139 GCA_036244855.1 Temnopleurus reevesii | reverse complement strand
GCCAATTAAAAAAAAAAGATGAACATATGGTCATTCAGAATTCTTTTTTTTTTTTTCTTTTACTATTAGTCTTTTTATTTTCAAACAGAACTTTTACAATTCATAAGAAAAATGAGGCTTAAAAGAGGATGAAAAGTCAAAGAGCATCTGAAAATATGTATTCAGGCCATAAAGCCAGGGTAATAATGCTGCAATTGTAGAGCGCTTAGGGAATTCTCGTGAAGAGTTGATAAGCGCTATATAAAAGCCGTTCAATATTATTATTATTCACATATTTATAGAAAATTTTACTGTGATTTTTTCAATTTTAGTGAAACACCCTCCTGCCCTTCGTAGGGGGTCCTTTGAGACGCCACATTGGCTTTATTAAAGTCAATAGGGAAATAATGTGTTTCAAATCTATTTTTAGGATTTTTGGTGCATTTTGCAATAAAAGCTGTCCAAGATGTGCAGTAATATATCTAGGACTTTGATGTGAAATGGTTTTCTAGCTTTAATTAATGGTAGAAAAATTAGTAAAACATTTTCAAAACCAAATATATAAAATTATGTGTTTTTCTGTTTTCCACAATAATCTTAGAGTTTTTACTTGATTTGATTTGATTTATTTATTTCCATTTCGATAACAAACAAAAAATAAGTGTGAACAATCTCAAGTAAACAACAATTGAACAAAATCACAAGGAAAAATTGCATACAAATATTTACAGGATAATTGTTTACAAATTAAGAGTTGATTTAAATGACCAAGCACTTATGATTTCGAAATGGAGGGATGTGCCTGGAATTTTAGGCAAAGCTTGTAAAGAAAAAAATTATTAAAATATGATTAATACTGTATGTCATACTTACAGTGCATTGATGAAGGAGCACAGTACTGGCATGCTAGTTTCATGACAAGTCTTGTATTGTTTAACGTAAAAGGAACACCTTTTTTAAAGGATTTCATCAAAAATAGACAATATTTATCTTCAAATCAAACAAATTCAGTTTGAGGCACTATGATTGTATGACCGTAGTGTTCAGGGACCCTAGAACTGGGGGGCTGGTGGCTAATGAAGCCACATTAGATTAGCTTAAAAGAGGACTTCAGGCTAGATAAATCTTGCTTTAATTGAAAGCAAAAAAAAAATAGACAACAATAAGTAAAATAACAACATTAACGGGCAATAAATATGAAAAGTTACAAAGTAAAAAAAAAATAATAATTAGAACAGTTATATTTTAGCGAATTGTCACTTCCAGTATTTCTATGCTTTAAGAGAACCCATCCAAGTCTCTGATGGTTCTAAGGAAGAAGCTGTACTTGTATGGATGAGTTGTCTAGCCGAGCCTTATGAAGTGATGTTGCTGACAGTACTTGTATGCATCAGTTGTCTAGCCGAGCCTTATGAAGTGATGTTGCTGACAGTGCTTGTATGGATCAGTTGTCTAGCCGAGCCTTATAAGGTGATGTTGCTGACAGTGCTTGTATGCATCAGTTGTCTAGCCGAGCCTTATGAAGTGATGTTGCTGACAGTGCTTGTATGGATCAGTTGTCTAGCCGAGCCTTATGAAATGATGTTGCTGACAGTGCTTGTATGGATCAGTTGTCTAGCCGAGCCTTATAAGGTGATGTTGCTGACAGTGCTTGTATGGATCAGTTGTCTAGCCGAGCCTTATGAAGTGATGTTGCTGACAGTGTGAAAGGATACCTAATCAGTTTGAACAACGAGACGATCATTGCTCTGTTTGGACGTATACAAGGACCTGAAACCAACCCAATCGTTAACAATTTTAAGTATTATTTGCTAGTTTATCTCATTCTTCAAGTAATGCACATGCGCAAGTGTGTTCATAAAGGTGATGCAGTGCACTCAAGGGTACTTACAATTGTGCCACAAGCATTAGACCTTAGCCGAGTTCATCAGTTCGTAGAGTCTGAAGAAGGCATCAGAACCTTGACCCCAAAACTCTCACAGGTAAATTTCTTGGATATGACATTAAAAAGAAATTTACATACTTTGTTATTTTCACCATCCCGATGATACTCTTTCCATAATGTTCGAGTCTTTATTCCCAATCAGATTAATAAACTTTAGATATCTAGATTTTTTCCAGTATTGTTTTGGACATCCCTCTTGAAAATACTTTGCTGGGTGCAAATTTTGTTTTATAGTGGGTAAGCTGCAACAAAATGTCTAAAACTCTTTTTTTTAATTTTTTTTTTTTTTTGCATCCAACACTGGAATGCGCATATGTTTTGCTTCTGGGAGCAAAAAACTGCTTTCTCATGCTGATACAGTTGTGTATTTCCAATGCTGTACATTGGTCTTTACAGGATATTTGGTGTACACATAGGAAATGTTATACATTTCTCTACAAGGTACTTAGTGTACACATGGGGAATGGTGTAAACATAGAATATGATTGAACACTTACCATCATAAGATACGTGGCGTACACATTGGAAATACCCATATTTTAACACTTACCATCATATGATACTTGCTATAAACATATGGAATGTAATACACCTACCTTCATAACATATTTGTGGTGAATAAAGGGAATGAAATACACTATTACCTTTAAAAAATACTTGGTGTACAAAAAGGGAATGTAATACACTTACCTTCATAAGATACTTGGTGTAGACATATGAAATGTTGTCCATGTAATTGAAGAATGTCACAAGCCAGATAATCAAATTCACAATAACCCATGCTGCCTGAAATGTTAAACAGAAAATGCAACTTTATTTGATTTAGGATGTACAATTGCAGATGTAATTGAATATAAATTTGATCCAACACCTTTATATATTAAAGCAATATTTCACTGTTCAATCAAGTGATTACTTATCAAAGGAATGATGTTCACGGAAATTTGCAAATCTGATGCTGTACTATGCGCAGTAACATTAATAAAACCGGACCAAGGTCTATTCTTTGAGACTAGCGATTGTAGAGCACTACCCTCGACAAATTTCGCGATCGCTCCGCCGCGCAAAATGTTTTCATCGTGAGACTCGCTGACTTTTTTTTTCAAGTCTTGCGCAACTTTTAAGACCGTTTTCGCAAAATCGGGCCACTTTTTGTACGTGCATGTCAGACCGAAAATGGCTGAAAAACGTGATTTTGTGTACAAAGTCAATGTAAATTGTGATAACGGTCAGAATTCATAGAGATATAAATATTTTCACTTTTATGGGCTTGAATTAATTCATTTTTAGCATAAATATGCTTAAAACATGTTCTGCAATATATTCCATTGAAAAAATAATCGAAAACAAAAGGTCGAAAAAACAAAGAAATACATAAGAAATTCATAAAACAATAAAAAAACATAAGAAATTAATTGTCCTTCCAAATTTTTTTTTCAAGTAGTGTTGTGAGGAAATATGAAGATTATTCAAACCAAAAATGAGCCTTCTAGGAGCTATATTGAGTGAAATAGAGTACAAAATGTGATTTCATGCATAAATTTGCATATTTAATTGTTTAAAATTGGAAATTATAAATTTCCAAAAAAATTAACTACACAGTGTTGTAGTTTTCATCCTGCTTTACGTGCATGCAAAATTTTGCGGCGATCGCAAGATCCACGGCCGAGATCTGAAGGTGGAATCAAATTGACCCCCCCCCCCCCCCCCCAGTAAAAACTTGATCTGAAAAAGCCCAGTTAAAATAGGGTTAAGTTTGAAAACAGAACAAAATCGACTGCTCTGGCTCTCGATAGATTGATGAATAGGGGGTTTGACAAAACCATAGTTAATCGGAGTTCCGTTGAATTGTGTCTAATGATATTTTCCGTGCTTTTGAATAGGATGCCATAAAACTTGTCTCATTTGAATCTCCAGGGGATCCAACAAATCGTTGATATATATCCATTTTCCCAAAAAGCTTTTAGATGGAAATTCAAAAGTACCTCTATTAGTATGCTAACTTTTCTACACAATTCTTCTTCGTTTGTCATTGTTGCCTGTTGTCATTTAAATTGTGACTGTCAACAGCTACATGTGACATCTGTCTGCTATTCATGTCAAGAGGAAGATAAAATCTTAATTTTTGAGTCAAGGTTAGTACTGGCATTCATTTATTCATTCGATTTTGTGGGGAAAGGGAGGGCTGGGACTTCACGAAAGTTCCAAGCCGTATAAAATTGGGATTTGTGATTTAAAAAGGGTGATTTTTTTTTTTTGGGGGGGGGGGTTACATCATTTATCCTAGTGCTACACAGGATATATGGTGTCAAGTCCATAGCCCTCTGGAGTAGTGAAAAATTCAAATAATTTAAATAGCTATTCCAGAGAGCTATCGGTAGCTAGCGATGGACCTATCCCATCCTCATCACATTGCTGTGGCTTCTGCTTTCCTGTAGTTTCGGTGAGGTTTTGTGCTGCAAATCTCATAATCATATATTTTGGAACTAAATACAGTCTGAGCAAAAATGACAAAAATAGATCCAAAAGATTGAGGATTGGGGACCGGTATAGCAATGACGATAAACTTTATATGATTTCAGGTCTGTTGAAACTAGGTTGGCTGAAGTTGTAATTTTATTTTGTGATACACAAATTGGTAGTGAATGTTGTCACTATGTATACTTGGTACACTTACTTGGTATACTTGGTAGATTAGCCCTTTATTCCTTAGGGAAAGGCTCTTAGGTAATTCTTAAATGTAGCCACTGTAGTGTAGGTGCAGACACACTGTGTTCGGGAAGATTATTCCACGGTTCAACGCAGGGCGCTACAAACCCACTTGCCCGCATGCCCGGGGCAACAAAATGAAGCTGTTGGGCAAGTAAATTAACTTGTCATTTGCCCGAAAGGGCAAGTAGCAGCTTTTTCTAGTTTTCATACATACATACAAATTGGCATAGGCCATCAATTTGGGGCAAAGGAAATTTTGTTCGGGCAGGTGATTTGAAAACTTGGTTGCCCGACTGGGCAACTGGTGAAAAAAAATTCTTGTCGCACCCTGCAACCACTCTGTTTGAAAAGAAGTGGCCTGCTAGTTGGGTTCTGGAATATCTTTGAAACAATTTCTTTGAATGCCTTCTTAGAATTTTGTTTGGGGGGGGGGGGGAAAGAATTGTTTGACTGGAGTTTTGTAGTAACCATTTAGGAACTTTTAGTGTCTATAAAAAGTATAACTGGGCCTGTTTCAAAATTGTCGTAATCACGGAATTTGATAGCAGAAGTTGCTGTCATTTTTGTTCCAGAGGTATTGAGCTAATAATATTGCTCGTGGATCTAAGGGGCGGGCCAGGGTATCAACAGGTTTGGGTATTTTTTTTTTATTACTGGTATTCCATTTTACTAAAATTCTACTTTCGAAAAACCTACCATGTCGGACGGAATCGATAGAAATGGGTACCCCTGACTTTTTACACTCAAGTTTGTATTCCATCGAAAATTTCACTGATCAGCTATAAATTTATAGTTAAATGAAGAGCCTAATATTCAATGATTTTTTTTTTGAAAAGCTCTTTGATCAAACATTGTTTGTATGGAAACTGTAGCCGTTCAAAAACAGGCCATGTTGGACGGAATCTACCATGTCAGACGGAATAAAAATGTTACTATTTTGGCAACTTTCCCAAATTCTGAATTTTTACCTTTAATAGAAGTTAGGTTGTATAGGAATGTGGCAGACAGATAAGAAGATCTAACAACGTCTTCTTTGTCTTTCAATAAGGGAAACATTGAATAAAATTCCGTCCGACATGGTCACATATACATAATATCAATGGGAAATTCACCTTTTTTGTGAACAGAGCTCATTGACTCTACAGGAAATCAATTGGGTTCTTAGTGCTTGTAATTAGTGCAAAATATACCTGTATAAAAATCACTGAAATAAATAACTGATACTAGGAGTTTTGGACAATTTCATCTCAAAACAGTATGTACCCTTCGACTTTCTCACAATCTTAAACTTGTAGTCTTGCAATACGATTTGATAACATATCAGCCTGCCCAGTAAAATGTCTTTTTGGTATTCAATAAAATGATCAACTGTAATTAGAATTAGTTTCCCTCTAAATTCAGTTTTTTCCATTCCAGGCAGTTTACAATTTATTTTTTTAAAGAGATTTTCACATAATCATAACATTTGATTATATTCCAAATGTTTCAGAAGTGAATACAAAAGTTAGACAAAATTTAGAATCATCCTTTGCCATTTCAGATATTGCTCGATGTGGAAAATTGGTTGAGGGTCATTTAAATATAATAATAAGCAATCAATTACAAATGATATTGCAATGTTTTGTTTGCAGAAGTTGTTACTTTATACAATGTATATGAATATGAAATGTACTCCTATAGTATTTCATAGTTTGATGTGAAGTGAATTAGGGGGAAAATATTCCAACCTGAAAAGCATGATAATCTATGAATTCTATCTTAACTAGCACAAAGCCTTTCAACATAAAGACTCTCACAGATATTTTGTAATGCATAGCAGAGTGAATCTCATTCTGTAATTTATATGCACAATCATGTTAAAATTGACTGTTGAATACTCCTTGGAAATACAAGTGCTGTTGGTTCCTATGTATATTGTACAGTACAAGTAATTTTGTAGCGCAACCAGATTGAGAATTCAAGTTATCAGACAGCTTTCCTGAAGACTTCTATCCATGGACCTGGAATACTAGTACTGTCCATGGTTTTCCACTTGACAACATACTTCAAGAATCCATAACATTAATATGGAAAATACATGAGGAATGCTATTTACAGCATTAATACATGCCCCTCCCCCCCCCCCCCCCCCCCCCCCCCCCCCCCCCCCTCTCCAGAATCGTTTCAAGCTGCTTTCTCACTGTTGTACATGTGTGTAGTTTTCTGGAACTGTCTTTTGGATGTTATGAAAGGGGAACTTCACCCAGACATTGATGCACTCTCAGTGGATGAAGAAAAATACAATGATCATACTGTGAAAATATCAGCAAAATCCAACAATCCATTCAAAAGTTATGAATTTTCAAAGTTTTTATTTAAATCCCTCATGGGCTCCTTAAATTGACAGCCCAAAGGCACAAAATGACTGCCAACATGGAGAACTCTCCATTCACTTTGTACACAGAAGTTCTCCTTTAATGTGTTCCCCAGGAAATAGAGGATTAGGATTATACTTGTAGCTTTTTCAAGAAATATTCTTACCCAGTTTAGTACTCTCAAAAAATATGATGCCAAACTTTCTAGATTTGGGCACAGGTAAGGTCTCTCCATGTTACTGGATGTCTTGCCACGTACATGTAGATACACAAAAAAAGCTTTTTTAAGTCCTAGGTATCAATACTCATATCTGGACTCGCATGTACGCACCGACATGTATACAATCTAGGCATTTAACATTTAAATCATGGCTACGATCATGTAAAATTATGCAACATGTATTTTGTGCAACATGATTTTTCTCATGTTGGATGGAATTATTCTTTACACTATTTTCCATCTACATTGAGGTATTTGATAATAGTTGAAGATAATCATATATTTGATTGCTTTATTACCATTTGACAGAGGGATATATGAAGAATTACAGCTCACATAAAACCATCAATAACATTTTGACTGCAATCTATCTTCAATTCATATTAGCTTTGATTACTATTTATTATTTGAACTAGATGAATCCTCGACCGCGCACGGTCGAAATTTATGCCTCCGCCATTACGCAATCAGAAAGATATGTACGGCTTGTTTGTTCCATGCCATCAGAAATCAAAACCATTTTTCAAATTTTGGGCACTGCGACTTTTGACCCTGTGAACCCAAAATCTCATCAGTTCTTCCTCACCTGCAAATACATAATTGAGCTATACACTAAGTTTGAAAGAAATTGGTTCAATATTTCTGTTTTAAGTTATTACAATAATGAGCTTTATCAGGTTTTTCTGCCCAGTGACCTTTGACTTTTGACCCAATGAACCCAAAATCTAGTCAATTCATCCTCAAATGCTTACACATACATGTACTTGAGCCAAGTTTGGTCAAAATCTGTACATCGTAGTTTGAACTTATTGCGGTAACAAGCTATTTTGGGGGATTTTTAACATTTTTTTTGCCCTGTGACCTTTGACCCACTGAACCCAAAAGCTAATCAGTTCATCCTCACATGCTTGTACATACTTGAGCTAAGTTTGGTAAAATTCTGTAATGCAGTTCTGAACTTATTGCGGTAATAAGCTATTTTGGGTGATTTTTTACAAGTTTTTGGCCCTGTGACCTTTGACCTTTGACCCACCTAACCCAAAATCTAATCAGTTCATCCTTACATGCTTATACATACTTGAGCCAAGTTTGGTCAAAATCTGTACCGCAGTTCTGAACTTATTGCGGTAACAAGCTATTTTGAGTGATTTTTTACAAGTTTTTTTGCCCTGTGACCTTTGACTTTTGACCCATTGAACCCAAAATCTAATCAGTTCATCCTCACATGCCTATACATACTTGAGCCAAGTTTGTTCAAAATCCGTCATGCGGTTCTGAACTTATCGCGGTAACAAGGTCCGGACGGACGGACGGACAACCCGAAAACCACCTTATGGTGGCGGAGGCATAAAAATACTACATCAATAAATCCAATTATCATTAATATTTTGTTGCTTGATTAGATACTTATTACAGTTTTAAACTACTTAAAATAATTGGAAATGCTAAAGGATTGAACATTTTGAGTTATAGAAATCTTCTACCACAGGAAACTTCGGCTTGAATTCTAAAAATTCCGTCCGACGTGCCTCTTTCAAGTCAGACGAAAAAGTCCGTTTAGTGAAAGCATATTTAAAAAAATACTTTTTGTGCTTAAAGTAGAACAAACTTGATATTAAATACCCTAAAATTTGGTATCATTGTGGACTTTGGGGCCTAGTTGAGCATTCTATGCCATTTTTTTCACTATAGAGAAAATTTTGTACGCAATAAACCACTAATTTTGAGGTGATGACCATTTTTTTTTTTTTTTTTTTTGCTAGTCAGCTTAGCCGGGAGGGGCGGGGCGCCAAATTTGGGCTCAGCCCCCCGGGTATAAAAATCCTGGGTGCGCGCCTGTCTATCCTCATTTTTGTCTATCCTGCCATCATTCTTTGTTTATCGACTATTCTTTCCTCATTTTCCGTCTATCCTTTTGTAATTCTTTGATTTTTGTTTATTCTATCCGCATTTTCTGTCTATCCTTATGTTATCCTTTGTTTTTAAGATATTCTCTCCTCCTTTTCTGTCTATCCTTATGTTATTCTTTGTTTATCGCTTATTCTGTTTTTGTTTTCTGTCTATTCTTATGTTATTCTTTGTTTTTCACTTATTCTATCATCATTTTATGTTTATTCCTATGTTATTCTTTGTTTATTGCTTATTCTATCCTCATTTTCTGTCTATCCTGCTAAGTTTCTTTGTTTATCGTTTATTCTTTCCTCATTTTTCGTCTATCCGTTTGTTATCCTTTGTTTTTCACTTAATACTCTATCATCATTTTATGTTTATTCCTATTGTATTCTTTGTTTATTGCTTATTCTATCTTTATGTTCTGTCTATCCTTATGTTATTCTTTGTTTTTCACTTATTCTATCCTCATTTTCTGTCTATCCTTATGTTATTCTTTGTTTTTCACTTATTTTATCCTCATTTTCTGTCTATCCAAGTTATGTTATTCTTTATCGATTATTCTATCTTTATTTTCTGAATACACACTCCGAAATGGAAGCCCTATGGTCTCTGCGTACGACAGCTTTTTGCGTGTATTATTCTTTGAGTGAGCCCTCTTCGCTACGCTCTTTGGTCTCGCTCAGTGCGGTCTCGAGGACGCTTGCGAATGTACTTGTTCGTACGATACCGGTCAGAAATTCTGATTTCTGGGTTGCAAAGTGGCCAAGAAACTCCACCACAGTGACCTTTTGACCCGAGCCGGATATTTACAATGGAAGTCATTTAGTTTCATTGTCAGTAAAATTGGACTGTCTGCAAGAGGAAAAGACGACAAAATTGGATATTTCCAACACTGGTAAGTCCCATTCATTATGATTTGTGGAGGGAAGGGAGGAATATAACGGATATAAAATGGACAAATCTAAAGTTAAAAGTAGAAATTTTGGGAGATTTAAAATTCAAAAACCTCTTGCTACACAGGCGAGATGGTATCAACTCCATAGCTCTCTGGAGAAGTGACAATGTCAAAAAATGTCAAAGCACAAAAACTATTCCAGACAGAGTCAGAGAGCCTATCTGTCTACTTCTAAGTTCTAGTGTCTACTCTCAGTCTCACTCATTGGCTTAACAGTGTGGTGGGGTATTCTGCAATTAGGCCCGTTCACGAATATTTATACTTGAATGGAGAGCCGATAAAACAAAAACAAAAAAAAAAAACGAAAAAAAATTATAGTTTATTAAATTGCGGAAGTGATTTCGATTGGACATCCGCACTTGTCAATTCTAAAGCCAAGGGGACACTACGTTAGATCCAATGTGTGGGACTAAAATGTAAATGAAAACTTACCAAAACCGCCCACCTCAAGCAGTCGTTTACAAGTCTCCCGCCATAGTTCCGCATTTTAAGAATATCTTGCGACGGCATAGCAGTTTCAGCAATTAATCTCTATCTTTTACTCAATTTCTTCGTTCACAAATGGTGGAGAACCAAATTATTAAATTTAACTGGTGCAGAAGGGTGGCCCGATCCGAGACCGAGAAAAACCGTGAGAAAAATTGAGGAAAGTATTTATTCAAGCGCCTGACTGCGCCCTCTAGCTGAATATATACATTATATACATCCTGCCAGCTTCTAGGGCGATATTTATTGAAAGGAGCACTTTTATAGGGTAAACAAAGGAAATGTGTTTAGTGCTCAATTACAAATCCTTTACCAAAAAATCAATGTAATAGGAATAAATAACAAAAAGAAAAAAATATGTATATATGGAACTTGTTTTGTTTTCCCCTGAAGAAGAGGGCAGGTTGCCCCCGAAAATTTGGGACGTTTTAATGAAAACAAGATTGGAATTAATGCACACCTTCAAGGCTTCTCTCGTCTCGTCTTTTATGTAACTTATACATAATATGATATTGTTCATGAAATTTCAATCTATTCAAGTGAACATGAAACTCGTCTAGATAGTTTTTGGAGACATAAATATAAATTCGTATGACATACAATAATCCCAGCTCCACCCCCAGTCGAGCTTGGTGTCTATTGCTGCCCCGTTCACCAACAGTTTAAGGATGTTCGAGCCAGATGGCACATCTCTCACAGGAGCTCTAGCATTTTCGGCCACCAATCCCACCTAGGTAGCCAATAGGACTGAATTGACTGTGATCACATTAGATGAACGCCTCTTATGAAAAGAAAAGAAAAAAAATATATAGGCCTACATAATTATGTCGAGTTTCAAATATGTATAACGTTGATCGACAGAATATAAAATTAAATATAATATATAAGAATGTCATCTTCCTCCTGAAAAGCCAAGCATTTATATTACAGATATGGCTTTCTTAAATTGCTCAACAGATGATAACTCTATATGGTAGATTGCGGTAGCTCATCCCAATCCCTAAGAGTCCTTGCATGTTGGGGAAAAAGCTGAATTTGTAGGAGTCAGTAGAAGACGAAAGTCGTATAAACCGGTGATGATTGTTTCTTGTTATTTTTTGTCTCGGGATTAGGTAAGCTGGCATAGGAATTGCGGTTAGTTTGTTTATTAATTTGAAAGTTAGGTGTTCAAACGGACCTGCCTTCTCCTTTCTTCCAGAGTAGGCAGAAATATGCCCTCTCTCATGGCCGTCACACTAGCTTGCATCACGTTTGTAGTTATCGCATATGAAAGTGAACTCCTCTTCTTTGAATTTTCTCTAGCATGTCAATTTGATATTGCTTGTAGGGGTCCCATACTGACGAAGCATATTCTAAATGTGGTCTTACAAGTGATGTATATGCAAGTTTCTTTACGTCCATAATGAACACTTTCCAAGATTTCTACGGAGAAATCCAAGAGTTCTTCCAGCTTTGGATGCTATATATAGCTTCAACATGGGAGTTCCAACTAAGACTCTCTTCTATATTAACTCCAAGGTATGGTTGACTTGAAACTTTAGTAATCTTCTCTTTTCCTATTGAGTAAGTATTTATGACAGGATTCTTTCCTTTGTAAATTGTCATCGAATGGCATTTCTTTGCATTAAAGTCCATTTGCCAGAGGTTGGCCCATTCTCTGAGATTATCTGGGTCCTCCTGGAGCACTCTAGTATCTTCTTCGGAATTGATCGAAACACCAAACAGTCATCCGCAAACAGTTTAATGGTGGAAATTGTCTCCAATGTCATTTATGAAGAGGAGAAACATCAAATGTCCAAGTACAGTTCCCTGAGGCACTCCAGAATCCACGTGGACCATCGGAGAAGTTTCTCCATTAAGAACTACCCTCTGAGTCCTATTAATTGTGAGCCAGGTCTCGATCCATTTATGGGTCTTGTCACATATACCGATGTCAGCTTACGTAATAGGCGTTGATATGCTACGGTATCGAATGCCTTCGAAAAATCTAAGATCAATAGGTCAGTCTGACATTTACTGTCCAATGCTCTGGTAATCTCTTCTAAAGTTGTAATAAGTTGAGATTCCGTCGAATGCTTCTGTCGGAATTCATGTTGACACTTGGAAAGTATGTCATGATCATCAACATGTTCCATGATTGA
>BQKZ01007507.1:0-10431 GCA_036244855.1 Temnopleurus reevesii | reverse complement strand
TTTTTTTCCGGGAGATTTTCCCCTAGCGTAATTTAGTTTTCGTAAGAAAAAGCAGCAAAAACTTGGAGTATTATTTCTACCGTATGTGGATCGCATTTGTTCGTTTTCTTAATCATCTGTGAGTTTAAATCATTTGTGACTTGTATATTTATCGGTGAAATTATCCTTTTGGTGTGGACCGTGGGTGCGAAGAGCAGTGTTAACGGACTGTTGAGCGATGGAGCCCCCGACAGACCGGGGGAGCGAGACGCCGACCGATACATTACGCTGTATTATTCCAAGAACTATACAGAGTATCGACTGAAACATCAAACTTGGAAGAGGAAACATTTGCATGATTATACCGTTATTAAGCCCAGTTCCGTCATGAAATATCGACACAAATACAGAGTGATAGCTTTCTTTAAAGGACATAACATTTAAGTAATTGTCTCTTTCTGAAAAAATCACGCAAATTACACAAATCTCACATACGTGATGGCAAGCGAATGAGTGTGGATCGCACAGTACGAATGTGTTTGGAAATCTGGTCATCATGCCGTCATCGTTTCGCGGGTGAATTACATCGTTTTCATCGGAATTCATCTAAAATTTTGTGTCCATGAATGCTTTATGATGTAACAATCAATATGTTCTGAAGACATTTAAAAGTTTTGCAGAAAATTTCGAGCAATATCAAGTATAAGCTGTACTTTACGTACTGCGGCATTGATCTCTCCATATCTCGTCCATTGAATGGAGCAGACGACGCTCGCAATCTGTCTTTTCCGTGACGTCACACGGATACTCAAGAAAAGTACAAGGGATACTCTCTCAGTGAAAATGGTGCCCCTCCAAACTAAAAGTCTGATAACTCTACTTTTGGTGGGTCAATTTAGAAGGGGTAAAAAGGAGATTGTTCTTAAAAGTACAGGATCTCGGAATAAACGTCTCCCATTCTCATCCAGCCGCCCCTTTAATGTCTTACAACATTACATCCCTCCTTTTCTTTAGAATTGTTGTTAACATATATTTACATTGTTGTTATTAAAATTCTAAAAACATGAAAGGATTGTGTGAGTTCTATTCATTTGTCTTTGACTGAATACAGTACATATAATGAGTTTCTTGCACAAACTGAGTTGTTTGAAAATATGCACATCTTAGAAAATAGAGCCTTATTTTAGTTAGTACCACAGAAGCTGAGTTGATATCAAATTGTAATATTTGGGTTATTCTGTTCAGGATGTAAAATAGTATTGTACATTATTTTCTGATATGAAAACACTTCAGTTTGTGAAAGATGGTCAATAAAACAATTAACCGTAATTTGTAGAAATGTCATGAGCAAAATATACTTTGGAGATAAAAGCATTTTCCTTTCAACATTGGGCAATTAGCAAAATAATTATCAAAAATTATATAGTCATAACAAAATATTGTTTAAACAACATTCTTCTTTTGTAGTCTTTGTAATCGATACATCCAGGCTTTTGAGCATGTTTAAAATATGGTAATTTGTCTTGTGGTTTTATCAATCATTGGTAATCTTACAAATTCTGCTTTGTGGAAAACAACAACATTCCTGTTTTGCTTAAATTCAATATCTGGCAAATTAACTTATTTTCATGGAAATATACCTTTAAACTTCTCCCTTTTTTTTCCAAAAGAAAGAGCTAAGCTACAAAAGTATAACAAATCTTTATACACAACAAGTAACACACCTTCCTGTACGTGTGTTCTTAAACACATGATACATGTATTATGCATATATGACTGAAAAAAAAGATATAATTATCCACTGATCAACAGAAGGATAATATAACACTAACATTTATCAACCAATGTTCTACAAATATGCTTGTGACAAAATCTTCACAAATGTTTTGCAAACAGAGAGCAAAAGCTTTAATTTGCGTCCTTTATCTACATTGAGGAAAATAACACAGCTCATTGTACATAGTCTTTCAGATATGAGGGTGGGCTGCGTTTTCGTGATGTAGTTTCAGGGTTTTGTTCAGACTGTTTTGGTTTTTGTGCAGGCATTGGCTGCATTGGCGATCTTTTAAAGTTCGCCACATTGCGTGTGACTCTTCTGGAGGTTGAGAGGCACTTTGCAGTTATCATGTTCCCTTTTCTCGCTATGATCTGTAGGGGCTTAGGATCATATGGCGAGGTTAGTTTGTCGTGATACATGTCTCTACGCACAATTACGATGTCACCAATCGAAAGGTCACATTCAGCAGTGCGAAGACGCTTGTCAGCATTAGATTTTTGTTTTTCTTTAGCGATTGCGTCATTCTTTTTGGCTTTGTCGTGATTTGCTGCATTTCCGTCGTTGCTGTTTGTAGAACGCGAACTGATCTCGGGGAGACGCGTGACAGGATCGCGATTGAACATCAAGCGGAACGGGGTCACACCTGTCGAAGAATGTGGTGTGGCGCGATACTGTCGAAGATACTTGTAGAGCTCTTGTTTCCAATTCTTGGATTCAAGATGTGCAGCACGAAGAGCGGTGATGAGCGGTTTGTTAAACGCTTCGGCTTGGGCATTTGCTTGTGGATAATGTGGAGTGATTTTCCGATGCTGGAATCCACAGTGAGATGCATAATCAGCGAAAGATTGCGAATTGAATGGGCTTCCGTTATCACTTTTGATTACTTTGGGGAATCCAAACACAGATAATACCTTGTCGAGAATGGGTATTACAGACTTCGCAGACACTGAACTAACAATTTCCACAGCTGGATAACGTGAATATTCATCAATCAATACCATCAGATATTCACCTGTGGGTAATGGACCACAGAAATCAATGCTCAAATTTTGCCACGGGCCAGGCGGCATTTCGGACATTTTGAGAGGCTCTGGGCGTGTGTGGGTGTTGCGAACGGTTAGGCACACCGGACAAACTTTCACAAGTGATTCTACTTTGCGGTCAAGCGATTCAAACCAAACTTTTGAGCGAAGCAACGATTTTGTACGCACAATTCCTGGATGACTTTCATGGGCGATTTCAATGACACGCATCTGCAGAGATTCTGGTATCACAATACGCTTATCTCTCAACACAATATCATCTTCTGTGACTGTAATCTCATTGCGAACATTCCACATAGCGCGGTGAGATTCCTTGAGATCCTCCCACTTTCCACTGCGATAAGCTGCGATTGTAGCTTGAAGAGCTGGATCATGAGCTGTTTCCGAGCGGATGTCGTTAAGACTCACGGTTTTGGGAGTTGCATGCTGGGTCACGAAGTTGAGATAAGTGTCGACATCGGGAAGTGATGTGGCAGCATTGTCGGTACGTGGGTGTCGGGAGATGTAGTCTGCCGGATTCGTCTTGCCGGGAGCGTGGACCACATCCATGTCGTAGTGCTGCAGCTTTAACATCCAGTTGGCGATACGTGCTGAAGGAACAATCTTCGGCTTGCCGAAGATTGGGATCAGGGGTTTGTGGTCGGTCACCACGGTAAAATTGCGGCCAAATAGGTAGGTGTGGAGACGATTCACACCCCATGCTATGGCTAGAGCTTCCCGCTCGATCTGGCTGTAGCGCTGTTCTGTGGGAGTTAGGGAACGGCTGGCATAGATGATTGTTCGACCTTCCTGCGTTAGCATAGCACCAAGCCCTACTGGACTCGCATCAACGTATAACGTGGTGTGCTTTGCTGTGTCAAAGTATGCTGAGACTGCAGTTTTCGATATAGAACCTTTCAGTGCTTGCCACGCTGCTTCGTGTTCCTGGTTCCATTCAAACTTTGCCCCTTTTATCATGAGACTGCGTAGGGGTGCGGTAATTGTCGAGAGATTCGGGATGAAGCGTGAGCTGTAGCTGGCCATGCCAAGAAGACTTCTCACTTCCTGGGCGCTTGTCGGGCGAGCTGCTTCATGTATCGCGTCTACTTTGTCTGGATCAGGGGACACACCTTGGGCGGAGAACACAAGCCCAAAGAATGAGATGGTGGACTTGCAGAACTGGCATTTCTGCTTGTTCAGGGTCAGTCCGTGCTCGAGCAGACGCTTGAATAGGGTATTCAGTCTCTCGTCGTGGGACGCTTGATCTGGTGCATGAACTAGGATGTCATCGGAGACATTGAGGACACCAGGTATGCCCTCGATAGTCTGACGAATGGCATTTTGGAACACTTCGCTGGCAGAGGAGATTCCAAAATTCAGCCTCTTATAGCGCTTAAGGCCGACGTGTGTAGCAAATGTTGTGATGTACCTGCTTTCAAGGTCGAGTTCGAGCTGATGGTAGCCCGATTTCAGATCCAATTTGGAAAAGACTGTGGATCCATTCAGCTCTGCGATAAGTTCGTCCATAGTTGGTGTAGGGTGGCGTTCCCTGATGACTGCTTTGTTGGCAGCTCTCATATCTACGCAGATACGCACAGTGTTGGGATCATTCGCTTTCGGGACTACTACAATCGGTGACACCCATGGGGTAGGCCCGGTTGCGTCCTCTATGATGTCTGCCTCCTGTAGCTCATTGAGTTGTTGCTCTATTTGTTTACGCAAATGGAATGGGGCATTGCGGAAGCGTTGTGCTACCGGAGGAACGGAGGTGTCGATGTGAAGCTTAATTTTCGTGTCCTTCAACTTTCCTATTCCGGTGAATAGGGTAGGGTACGCGGATGTGTGGTCGATGATGGGATCACCATCGATGGCATTCGTTGTGTCCTGGATGGTCAGGAGCTCAAGTTCCTCCGCTGTGCTGCGTCCAAGCAGACAACCGTAAGACCCTTTTACAACGAAAACTTGGTCAGTCACGATTTTGTTTCGCGATTCTAAAGTTGGTGTGAACACTCCTAGGACATGGAGAGGTTTCGTGGCACCATAGGGGAAAAGGCGGATGGAAGACGGCTTCAGACTCACATGTAGCTTTTTGTACATAGTTTCATCGATGATATTTCGTGAGCACCCCGAGTCAACAATCATTGGGCAATTTACATCGTTAATTGCAATGTTCACACGTGAGGGCGGCTTTGGGTAGGACATAGCGAATACATATTCGGAGTCATCCATGTCAACTGGCTGATGCGGTGGGGTTGGCGAGGTGTTTCCATTTGGGTCTTCAAGAACCGATTGGACAGGTCGTCCGTTCCTGCATACCGATCCAAAATGGTTCATACGCTGGCAAACGTTACATTGCTTCCCTTTCGCAGGGCATTGCCCATGGTGTGGATAGGAATAACCGCAGTGGCCGCACTTCTGAGTACGTTTTTGGGAAGTGTTTTTCTCTTGAGGTGACTTCGGTGGTGGTTGTGACGATGGTGGCTTTTTATTGGAAGCGGCACTGGTATAGACTCTGGCGCTAGTATTAGCGGATTTACGGGTACGATTCTTTGGTCTGTTGTGCTGTGTGGAAACACGGTTAACGTTTGATGATGATGAAGTGTCCAATTCAACGCCATGCGCACGTTCTTGGGATAGTTCAATTGATGCTGAGAGATCCAAGAGGTCTTTTAAGGATATTTGCTTCTCGAGTGCACGCCTTCTCAGCTGTCCTGACTTACAGCCTGTGATAATTTGAGTAACAAGTTCTCGCTCAACATCACCAAATTCACACTTCTCAGCTTCCTTCCTTAGACGTGTACAGAACTGCGAGACATTTTCATCTTGTTGAACCATCCTGCGGAAGAGGATTGTTTGGTAGACAACGTTCTTTTTGGGAACGAAATGGCTCGTTAAGGCATCTCTCGCTTTATCGTATTCGTTTTCGGTCCCTGTGTCACTTAGTGTATCAAATACATTTTGGAGCAACTCACCTCCATAATGTAGTAGCAGAGCCCTTTTGCGCTTAGGTGTTGTGATGTTGAATCCAACCATAGCTCCTTCAAAACGCTTCAGATAAAGCTCCCATCGCTGGCTAGGCGAAGAGCTGTCCCCATGTGGGTCGAATGGGGGGATGACGGGCATAGACATCGTGTGGTGATCGCGACACAAAAACACTGAGTTCGGAGCGGAAGGTACCGAGAAAGTCACAAATGTAGTTCACCTACGTCGCCATTGTAATATAGTTCATGTTGTACCCGGACAGAGAGTCAGATGAGTCAGGATTACCGGTTTGATTGGTATTTATTCAACGAACTTGAACACAACATTCTGCTGACTGGCAGACATGTTGACTGGACTATCTTCGCCGTAGATGGCGGTATTGAATGTTAATGTCTTACAACATTACAAAATCCAGGAGTTCTTCCAGCTTTGGATGCTATATATAGCTTCAACATGGGAGTTCCAACTAAGACTCTCTTCTATATTAACTCCAAGGTATGGTTGACTTGAAACTTTAGTAATCTTCTCTTTTCCTATTGAGTAAGTATTTATGACAGGATTCTTTCCTTTGTAAATTGTCATCGAATGGCATTTCTTTGCATTAAAGTCCATTTGCCAGAGGTTGGCCCATTCTCTGAGATTATCTGGGTCCTCCTGGAGCACTCTAGTATCTTCTTCGGAATTGATCGAAACACCAAACAGTCATCCGCAAACAGTTTAATGGTGGAAATTGTCTCCAATGTCATTTATGAAGAGGAGAAACATCAAATGTCCAAGTACAGTTCCCTGAGGCACTCCAGAATCCACGTGGACCATCGGAGAAGTTTCTCCATTAAGAACTACCCTCTGAGTCCTATTAATTGTGAGCCAGGTCTCGATCCATTTATGGGTCTTGTCACATATACCGATGTCAGCTTACGTAATAGGCGTTGATATGCTACGGTATCGAATGCCTTCGAAAAATCTAAGATCAATAGGTCAGTCTGACATTTACTGTCCAATGCTCTGGTAATCTCTTCTAAAGTTGTAATAAGTTGAGATTCCGTCGAATGCTTCTGTCGGAATTCATGTTGACACTTGGAAAGTATTTCATGATCATCAACATGTTCCATGATTGATTTATTTAATAACATACCCCCAAAACAAGGTACGGCCATTTATGGTTGAAAAATCTACAAACAAAGGGACACGTCACTGTCATACAGTTAGCACATAGGGCCGTGTTTATCAAATTGGCTACATTTCGATCTCTTATTTTTCTTAGTTTAAAAAAAGAAATTGTCGGTCAAAACTTATTCAATAATATGGCTTGTTTATATTATATTTTTTTATCACTGATACAACGTGTAAAGTTATTTATTTGAGTATTGTGAATTCAAATATTAGTTTTCTATTCCCAGAGATCGTGCGCTCTTCTTGCTCGACAATAATCTACGACCACACCGTCTTATAAATATATAGTTCAAAAACTTTGAGCTTTCACACGGTGTCTCGTGGTGTGTTGGTTAACGCTGCCGACTTTGAACAACGAGGGTCACGAGTTCAAATATCGCCAAGAGCCTACTTTTTTGGTCAACCGACATTTCGTCAACACTTCACATTTTTTTAAAATTGCAAAATCGTTTTTCCACATTTGCACATAGTGTTATGAAATTTATTTGACCGAATTTAATTTAATAACATATTTAATACCCGAAGAACAAGGTGCGGTCATTCATGTTTGAGAACATCTACAAACCAAGGGACACGTCGCTGTCCTTCAAAAAGTACATAGGGCTCATGATCATGTGATTTGAATTCGAATTGGCAACATTTGGATATCTTTTTTCTTAGTTTAGAAAAAAATTGTCGGTCAAAACTTATCAAATAATATGGCTTGTTTAAAATATAATCTTTTAGCACTGATATGAAGTGTAAAGTTATTTATTTGAGTAGTGTCAAATTGAATATTGATTTTCTATTCCTACAGATTGTGCGCTCTTCTTGCTCGGCAATAACCTACGACCACACCGTCTTATAAATATATAGTTAAAAAACTTTGATCTTTACACACGGTGTCTCGTGGTGTGTTGGTTAACGCTGCCGACTTTGAACACCGAGGGTCACGAGTTCAAATATCGCCAAGAGCCTACTTTTTTTTGGTCAACCGAAATTTCGTCAACACTTCACATTCTTTTTAATTTGCAAAATCGTTTTTCAACAGTTGCACATAGTGTTATGAAATTCATTTGACCGTTTTTAATTTAATAACATATTTATTACACCCAAAACAAGGTACGATCATTCATGTTTGAGAACATCTACAAACCAAGGGACACGTTGCTGTCATACAGCAAGCACATACGGTTCATGATCATGTGATTTGAATTCGAATTGGCAACATTTGGATATCTCTTTCTTAGTTTAAAAATAAACTGTCGGTCAAAACTTATCAAATAATATAGCTTGTTTAAAATATAATTTTTTTAGCACTGATATATGAAGTGTAAAGTTATTTATTTGAGTAGTGTCAAATTGAATATTGATTTTCTATTCCTATATTACAGATCGTGCGCTCTTCTTGCTTGGCAATAATCTACGACCACACCGTCTTATAAATATATAGTTAAAAAACTTTGATCTTTTCACACGGTGTCTCGTGGTGTGTTGGTTAACGCTGCCGACTTTGAAAACCAAGGGTCACGAGTTCAGTTATCGCCAAGAGCCTACTTTTTTGGTCAACCGAAATTTCGTCAACACTTCACAATTTTTGTCAGTTTGCAAAATCTTTTTTTCACATTTGCACATAGTGTTATGATATTTATTTGACCGTTTTTAATTTAATAACATATTTAATACACCCAAAACAAGGTACGGTCATTCATGTTTGAGAACATCTACAAAACAAGGGACACGTCGCTGTCATACAGTTAGCACATAGGGCCGTGTTCTGAGATCAGATTGGCTACATTTCGATTTCTTTTTCTAAGTTTAGAAAAAGAAATTGTCGGTCAAAACTTATGCAATAATATGGCTAGTTCATATTGCATTTTTTAGCACTGATACAACGTGTAAAGTTAATTATTTTTGTATTGTGAATTTAAATATTAATTGTCTATTTCTACAGATCGTGCGCTCTTCTTGCTCGGCAATAACCTACGACCACGCCGTCTTATAAATATATAGTTCAAAAACTTTCATCTGTTCATACGGTGTCTCGTGGTGTGTTGGTTAACGCTGCCGACTTTGAACACCGAGGGTCACGAGTTTAAATATCGCCAAGAGTCTACATTTTTGGTCAACCGAAATTTCGTCAACACTGCACATTTTTTTTAATTTGCAAAATCGTTTTTCCACATTTGCACATACTGATATGAAATTTATTTGACCGTTTTTTTTAATTTTTATTTAAGAAAATATCTAATACCCCAAAAATAAGGTACGGTCATTCATGTTTGAGAACATCTACATACAGTTAGCATAGGGCCGTGTTTTGAGATCAAAATTGGCAACATTTGGATATCTTTTTCTTAGTTTAAAAAAGAAATTGTCGGTCAAAACTCATCAAATAATATGGCCTGTTGAAAATATCATTTTAAGCACTGATATGNCTTCTACTTGTCGCAAACTTCCAAGGGAATGTAACATAAGGACAGAGTATAAGAATAAAATGATAAATTTAAATCCTAAAAAAATATCTTCTCGCAAATCTCGACAAGAAATTCCAAAAGATAAAAAAATTAAAGCATAAACAGGCGTAAATATTCAGAATTGAATGAAAAACGCCTTTAAATATAAATTCATCATCATCATCATTGCATCTTTTCACACAGTGTCTCGTGGTGTATAGCTCAAGGCTGCGGACTTTGAACACCGAGAGTCACGAGGTCAAATATCGCCAAGAGCTTACTTTTTCGGTCATCCGAAATTTCGTCAACACTTCACAATTTTTTTTTATTTGCAAAATCGTTTGTTCACATTTGCAAATAGGGTTATGAAATTCATTAGACCGTTTTTTTTTTTTATTTAATAACATATTTAATACCCCAAAAACAAGGTACGGCCATTTATGGTTGAGAACATCTACAAACCAAGGGACACGTCACTTTCATACAGTTAGCACATAGGGACGTGTTCTTAGATCAAATTGGCTACATTTCGATCTCTTATTTTTCTTAGTTTAAAAAAAGAAATTGTTGGTCAAAACCTATTCAATAATATGGCTTGTTTATATTATATTTTCTTCGCACTGATACAACGTGTAAAGCTATTTATTTGAGTATTGTGAATTTAAATATTAGTTTTCTATTCCCAGAGATCGTGCGCTCTTCTTGCTCGGCAATAATCTACGACCACACCGTCTTATAAATATATAGTTCAAAAACTTTGATCTTTTCACTTGGTGTATTGGTTAACGCTGCGGACTTTGAACACTGACGGTCACGAGTTCAATTATCGCAAAGAGCTTACTTTTTTGGTCAACCGAAATTTCGTCAACACTTCACATTTTTTTTAAATTTGCAAAATCGTTTGTTCACATTTGCAAATAGTGTTATGAAATTCATTTGACCGTTTTTTTTTTTTTTATTTATTTAATAACATATTTAATACCCCCAAACCAAGGTACGGCCATTTATGGTTGAGAACATCTACAAACCAAGGGACACGTCACTGTCATACAGTTAGCACATA
>BQKZ01007506.1:0-29360 GCA_036244855.1 Temnopleurus reevesii | reverse complement strand
CTTCCTTTCAATCTGCCATGCTTCTCCATTCCTTCTCTATTCAGGTGTGCTCACTCATTACATCACTCACCTGACTCTTTAGTTCAGCTCATTTAGCTCAGATCATTCTTACATTCTTTCATGGTCATTCTCCTCCTCCCTTTTGTCGCCTCATCCCTTATCTCTTATTGGTTCTTTTCATGAATAGGGTTTGTCCATTTTAGTTAGGTGTATCCACTTTATCCTTTGTTTATTGATCCATTTGAATATGTTAATATGTATATATGTTAATTTGATGTGAACCAGCAGGCAAAGTAGCCATCTTGTTTTAGTAATAAAATCAGAGCAGTACTGGACTTCACCGTTTCAAGTTCCCTTTCTTATGTGTTCTCCTGAGTTCATCTTTAGTTTATCTCCACGCTACCCTTTGATACTTAGAGGATAGAAAGACATTTATTTTATATACCAACAACGTTAATTTCCATACCCTACAATATGATGAATTAATGAAATATGAAACTATTGTACTGGCCTAGTATTAGGAAGTAGTGTACAGATTTTGTAATTTGTAGGCCTTATAAAAATGTTATTGTAACTTAAGTATGATTTAAACTTAGTTAGTAAGTAAGGCGCCACGCTAACAACATTTACTGGCAAAAACGGGTGATGTTGATGCAGAAAATTGAAGTATTATATCGTATAAGCACCAGTGTCCGGCCCCTTAAGCAGTTTTGCTCTTCCACAAGCCACAAAATGTAACATTTCAAGTTTATTTTAAGGTTATTATTTAGCCTAAATACTGGGCTTTTAATTGATAAGCACCTGTATATTTGCGCAGCAATCGGCGATCACCAAGCGACATGGGGCGGATGTTGCCGGTCCCCTGCCTTGTGATTTGAGCTTCCATAGGGATTGTGTTGAAGCATATTGGCGCTTATCAATGCACGCGCATTTAACTTTAGTGCACGCCATAGACAAACTGCATGAGGTTTGGGTGCTGGTGACACCTGCAATGCCAGGAAGTGGTTCTAATACGGTACTGGCAAAAACAGGTGACGTTGATGCAGAAAATTCCGGCACTTTGAGTAAAGTCAACATTGCATCGCACATAGAAGAATTGTGTAGTAAAGATAGCATACCTTATAACACAGGTGCTTTTTTAAATTTCCAGTTAAAATCTTTTCTAAAAGCTTTTGGAAAAAATGTATGTATCATCAATTTGTTGGGTCCCCTGGGTATTCAAATGAGACAAGTTTTATGGGTATAAGAGGTGTGTGAAAAAAGCAACGCCAAGATTTCGTGGCCATAGATATTCTTCTTTGTGCGTCACCCACTGGCACTGAACTTAAGAATGTTTCAGAAATAGCAAATGCTATGCACTACAGACTACAACTTTGCGGCAATGTCTCTGTACACAAGGACGGCACAGTATTCCAGGATGCACTTTTGCCAACATCAAAGTCAAAGGTTGACTGTTATAAACCCTTTGACAACTTGAACCAGGTAGTCCCTGCACAAGCTCAATTTGAGAACAGATTTCAGTAGTCAATGGGTTAATTACTTTTCCTGTATCCTCCAAAATGCTTGATGTCATGTACAGTCAATATATAGTAGATTAAATTAAGTGTCTTCAGCGTGCAATGTATCATGGGGATCATTCCTTCTTTTTTTTGCTAGATTTTGCAGACCTGAAAGCATTTGAACAGAGACTGACAGAGGTTGTGGGCTACCTGCGCCCCTATGCTTGGAGATGGACAGGTGAGATTAAGAGTGAAGAAAAAAATACACATTAGAACTAATTTAAGCCATTACAAAGTGTACCTTAAAGCCCAAGTATAGTTTTGGTAAAAGCGAATATTTTTATTGCCAAATTTTGTCTTCAAATCTACTTAAAAGAAACATGATATCATGAACATGTTGTACAAAAGATTGTACGAAAAATTAACAAGTTTTGGAAAAGTTATAACCTAAAGTGTGGAAAATATTTTAGCGTCGTAGCCCCCGACGCGAATTCAATATTTTCTTTCTTGATAAAGGACAGCTTCTCATGAACAGAATTGGATAAAAATTTCAGAATTTATTCTTTATGTATTCCTTTTTAGCATGCTTTAATAAAATCTTGGAAATAATTTTCTATATGCCCGATAAGAAGCAAAATATTGTTATATCCAAGAGAGGTCGCTAAATACGATTTAACGGTCAAATTCAAATTTTCAAAAGAATTCGCTCGTAGAAAAATATGCTATGATCTTGAAATGTGTATAGAGACTATATGTCATGGTATATATCCCCCAAATTCACATTTCTTTAATCTTTACCAATACTATACATGGGCTTTAAGTGAAGTACAATGTACATTGAAATAGTCCTTGATTCTGAGAAAGCTCTCTCCCACTTGAGAATGATTAAAAGTAAAAAGGTGCAGCCCATATTGCCCATTTAAATAGAATATGCTTGTTCCTGATGAACGACATGCTCATATGGAGGGAATAAGAATAATAATCAGGAGGAGGAGGGCGAGGTCGAAGGTTGGAAGGAAGGAGGGAAGGAAAGGAATGTAAAGGAATGTAAAGGAAAGGAAAGGAAAGGAAAAGGGGAGGAAGGAAGAAAGGAAAGAGAGAGGAAGGAAGAAAGGAGGGGAGGGGAAGGAAACAAGAGGAGAAGATGAAGAAGAGTTAAAAGACGAAGAGGAAGAGGAGGAGGACGGGACCAAGCTAAAGTTGCAATTGATGCAACAATGGTTTTTATTGTACAGCATCCATCAACTGTAATTTGCAGTCAATTGAAACATTCTAGCAACACCCGTTACATTTCTAGCAACCCGTCATTGACACACCTATCAAAGTAAATGATGATTGCACAATGGTACGTATATGTGAATATATCCATCAATTTCAATAACCCCTATTAAAGAATATGATTGTTTTTCTCAGTATCTCTGCCTCTATTTATCTGGTTTTACTATTATTTTTTCCTTGCAGTGGTCCTGATAGTGATAGCGGTGTGCACCGCATGTGGCGCTTGGTATTGGCTTCTAGATGAAGAAACATCAAAGGTACACATGAAATCAATGATAACTGACAGAAACAATTTCAAGTCTTCATATTTTTGTCAGGAATTGTTAATATTCCCTCCAATCATGGAGGATATTTTGTTAGTTTGGAGCCAGAATACTACTACTACTAATGATCGTAATATAATTTATATGCCATCAAGTTGTGCGAAATTGGATAAAACTTACCGAACCAGAAGGGCCTTAAAAGGCTTAAGTCAATCTGTACCGTTAGCGCCTTTCTGTCCTAAATTCCTGACTTAATGCCATTCTAGCTCACAAACTTTGTCCTTTTGTCTTACGAACATATATTTAGATATATATATGTAGTGTGTTTCATTAAAAAGTGCAGAATGAGACAAACAAGCTAATATTGATAACGCCATATGCCCAAAAATATATTAAACACCTTCTGGCTTCAAACAGATGATTTACAATGCAATATGACAAATTCCATCAATATTTTATTTACAATCAGAATATCAGTAGAATTTTTACATGTCAGGAAGTTAAAAGTTTATACATGTAATTTTTTTTTTTTTTATGTTTAACCTTGTTTAATGTTCCATTGTTATTTTGTACAGGTATCTTTCATTCAGTCATTAAGGAATCATCCGTTCTTTGCAAGCAGTGGATCTACTCTTATTATTCTATTCATGGCCGGCATTCATAAAAGAGTTATTTCTCCAGCAATGTATCCTTTTATTCAAGTATATTTCCATGCTGAAGCTTATCTGAGCCCCAAAATAATAATTTGCCATTTGGAAGTATACATAAAACCAAAACCTCTACAGACAACCCATGACATTAAAAAGGTAGTTAGCTTCCAAAATGTTGAATTTTAACAATTGTATGTTGCTCATGACGAAGCAATAGACTGCTTGTATGAAGACTAGTCAATGGGGACGTGCACACCAAAAACATGCATGCATTCATTTAAAAAAAAACTCCACAGGGCTCTGGGCTTCGATCTTAAACAAGAAATTTATTTTCTTCTTACTCCTTAATTACTAATCCATATCATGCGGGATAAAGTTTTTTTGGGTTGATTTTATGCACTTAGGTGATATATTATAATTTTTTACCTCAGATATCCTTTCATGAATATTCTAGCAGAATGTTCAGCAAGTCAGTCACAATCCCCAAAATTTGAAATATTAAAAAATCAAGATTTAGAAGAAATATGATTAATTTGGAGCTATTTTAGGGCTAAAATACAACAGTGCATTATGGCACGTAAAAATCACCTTGTTATAATGATGGATCATTATAAAAAGGTTGGACTGTATTTTTACTATAGAAATCTCAATAATTCATAAATAACAGGCAAACTTTGAGTGTGATTTAGAAAGTTTCATTATGATGCTTTTACATGTAAATATCATCTCTGTGTACGTGTAACCGTACCTAATACGGATACTGTCGTGCTATGCGATATTCTTTTGAACTAGTCTCAGCATGAAACTGAAATGTTATCCTGCTTCTTTCCATAAAAGTTCCTCTCCATTTGAAAATCCTGTTGGATGTAATACAATAATACTGGTTTCAATGTGATTTCTTCGTTCACATAACTTCTTCTAATTTTCTATGTGAATTTGTTATTTTAATATTTACTTTTCCTTAATTGGTTGTGATCCAGAATAACTGCAAGATGTAGAAAAGTTCTAGCAAATTTCAACATGTCATGTGATGATGTAAGTATTGTAGCATTGATTTTATTTTTTTGCATAAATTTTGTGATTATTCTACTAAGATTTGTCAGTAATAAAGATATAATCAAAGGAAAAAACTTGAAATAATAGGTTTTCTAATCCTAGAGTGTGGTTGCATGAAGAAAAATGAATAGTCATATTTTAGATTTTAGTATCAGGTTGATTCATGTATTGCAACTTTCTCTCCTATTGACCATTTAAAAAAAATCACATCTGCCTCTTTAATTTCGCTTTTAATAATTAAAATCAATGCACCA
Organism: Temnopleurus reevesii; assembly: GCA_036244855.1. Classification (NCBI taxonomy): domain Eukaryota; kingdom Metazoa; phylum Echinodermata; class Echinoidea; order Temnopleuroida; family Temnopleuridae; genus Temnopleurus; species Temnopleurus reevesii. The sequence continues at coordinate 24,360 of BQKZ01007506.1, read as the reverse complement.
CAACTGAATCTATTCCTTTTGTACAAGAGGCATTGGCCATCAAATATTTAGGGTTTTGACCCCTAGCTAGAAAAAGCATGCTATCAAATTTATTTTGGATAAAAATTATGTTGTTTGTTTGTTTGTTCAATTGCAGACTGGAAAGCTTATATTGAAGCCCCCTAGGAGCGGGAGTGCACCATACCGATCAAACGTTTCATGTAGATGGCCTAACGAGCAGCAGTCTGAACACACCCCTCATCAACACACGCAATAATGCTTCATTACCCCAACCCTGTTCACATTAGAAAGATAATCCAGGCTGTGACGTCTTGGTTAAAGGTTTCCCTACATTTAACACCCCATATGCAGAGATGCCAACCATTCCAAAACATGTAACTTAAGATTAAAATGTGAATCACCATATTGTTGAATCATAATAATAATAATATTATATGCAATTTATATAGGGCACGTATCCACTCTGATTGCTGAGTGCTCAAGGCGCTTTGCATTTATTACCCTGGCTTTAGCCCGGCAGCCACCAACGCACTTGGCATTTCAAGGAATAAAGATTCCTGCCGGGTACCCATTCACCTCACCTGGGTTGAGTGCAGCACAGTGTGGATGAATTTTTTGCTGAAGGAAATTGACGCCATGGGTGGGATTTGAACCTACGACCCTTTGGTTGAAAGGCGAGAGTCACGACCACTACACGACAATGCCTCCACCAGATTTAACCAGATTTGTTATCATTACAGAAAGCATGATATCATTACCCATATGCTTTCTCTCTTGAGAGAATATTTGATTCAGCTGCAAGTTGATTCAAATTTTAATTTCAATCATTCATTTTCTGGGGCTGTAACATAAAAGATGCAATTAAACTTACAATAAATATTTATCGTATGTCTATATGGCAAAATATGTACCACAAAGATACGATTAATTTTCAATTTATTGTATCTCTTTTATGTTACAGGCCCCAGGAATGGTTGGTATTTCTGCCTGTGTTGTCACCCTATTTTGTAGATGCAGATTTTGTTTATATTGCAATACATGTAGTTCTATAGATTCACATCACAGTGGAAACCTGTTATAAAGAAGTCTGCAATAGTAAAGAAACATTCAGTTTCCACAGACCTCATTATAACAGTTTTACTGTAGTTATTTGTAGTATAACTTATCCTGAAATATGCAATTTTATCCACTATAGAAGATAGGCGATGTTATCTAGTGAGGTTTTTTCACTGAAACTTGCATGTGCATGGTTCCCATTTTACCTGGAAAACTTAGAAAATGAGTTCCACTTCTTACAGTTGGGGAAATTTTAGGGAATTGCATAAAAAATCACTCAAATCTGGATATTTTGCTCTCCTCAAATAGTGGGAAAGCTGTGGTAATTGAGGATATGTTGAAATGAGTGAATAAGGTTGACATAGTTATCCCAGAATTTTTTTAATTTATCAGGAAAAATCAGGGAATTTTGTTTTCCTCAAAGAGTGGGGACACTGAGGTACAGTGTAGATAGGAGTTTGTTGATCACCTGCTATCAGTATGAAGCACAGAACAATGGCCATGACCCAGCTATTAAACGTAACATATTTTTATGTACAAGCATGCTCATCCAGATGGTTTTCAGACTTTGATTATTGTTGGTTAGATTCTCCCGGTATTTGGATCAGATTTTGCCTGAATGGGACAAATCTTTGATGCTTAAAACTGACCATAAATGCCGGGATGCCAACCTTTGTTAAGCCGACCTCACACACCACGAGTCGACCACCTTACGACTGGCTTGCGAGTAGATAATGTCACTGAGGCATAAACCAGTCCTGAGCATTACCACTGCACACCTTGCATTCCGATTGTCAGTTTTGCTTTGTCTCTTTTCAGCTGAGCAGAAGTAAAATACCCATGAAATTTACAATGTCGAGCTTGACACATGCTTATTTTGTCAATTATCTTTGTGATGTCACAATCACCATTATCAGTGCTGTTGTCGGATCCGGTCGTAAGGATTCAAGTTGTCCAATCCTCGCAAGTGGCCTCATGATCTGCATGCGACTGGCAATCTCACGAGAATCATGACGTTACAACTCAGCTTTCCTCAGTCGTAAGCCAGTCGTAAGGTGGTTGAGTCGTAGCATATATAGTAGGCTTTACTAAACTTTCTGTAGTCCATTGAGTTATGCTCATACATCTGGTCACGTGTTTCATTCATAATATTCATGACATAAAATTCTTACTGTGCATCCCGCGTCTTACCAAATTTTTTTTAACAGTAAATGGATATTGATGCTTATCACAGGAGACGGGTGCGATTTACAGGGTTGTCACCAAGTAGGTGTGATAAGCCTTAAGTTTGCAATATCTTCCTACTTCTTATCCCCCAAAATTTGAAATCTTTTTAGTGCCATACATGTATGTATTAAAGGTAAAGAAATATTTTCTCTCATCCTGTATTTCAAGATGAAGCTTCTGTGACTTGCAATATACTCTTGCAAAGTTGCTAAGATTTATACCTAAAACATTGCTCATTTGAACCACCTTGGTTGTGTTCCATAATACCGTTCATACAGGTTTTATGACTCTACACACGGCTATTGACCAATCCCATGTGCTAACTGAGTGACATGGGTTATCATTAATTGCAGGAAATGGTCACCAGTCATGCATAACTCTATTCAAATAGCTTCATAAAACACAACCCAGCTTGCTATTTTGTATTATCCTTTTTTGAGAGAGTATATTTCCAAATATTTGGAAGTTTTGTTATCTCATAAGCAGATAAAATGCATGGGGATGAATGGTTAAGTGGTCAAGTCCCATATCTAAATCACAAGAGGTTTATCTCGGTTCAAATGTATCCCTGTCCAGATAGTAATTTTCTTGCACAAGCTAATAATCTTCACTTCTTCATCTCCAATAATTGCGGCACTGCATAAAACCTTTAAAAAAATCTTTGGTAACCTTTTTTGCAGATTATTCTTTTGTAAAAGTCAAAGGGAAAATTATGCATTTTGCCAGAGTTTTTACCTTTGTGAAAGTCTATGTCAAAATCACCCTTTCTTAACTTTTTTTTATGGCTAAATTTGTATGCAGGGGGCACCAGGGTGTGTCTCGTAAAGCGTTTTGTATAGGTATGCACAAATTCGCACAAGACTGATGAACCTTTGTCTAGTGCTACCTCAGCTGTGTAGGGATAGAGTGGAAGCGTTGTGGAGTAGTGGTTCTGACTCTTGCCTTTCAACTAGAGGGTGGGCGGTTTGAATCCTACCCATGTTGTGAATATGCTTCAACCAGAAATTCATCCACATTCTGCTGCACTCATCCCTGGTTAAAACGGGTACCCGGTAGGAATGTATTCCTTGAAATGCTTGAGTGCCTTTGTGGCTAGCTTACTAGTTATAGCCAGGGTAATAATATGGTATCCTGTATCAAGCACAGTAGAATGCAAGCATGTAGTGATTGCACTATTTAAGTCATGCGCAGAGTTGTTCGTATCTGTACAAACAGCTTTATGAAACACAACACAGGAGTGTTTAGGGGATGGGTCATTCACATTTTGAAAACAATGTAGGTTTTACTCCAAGCATAATCATTTACAAGTATTTAACACAAGCCCCCACCCCCATCCCCTCCCCCTCCTTTAGATACATGTAGAATCATGCAATTATTTTATGACAGCGTAGGACATCTGTAAAGAGTATTTGTTTCCACAAAGTGTTTTTAGTTCTTATCATGGCAAATATTAGATAAGTTTGTGTATATTGTATTAAAGTTATCAGGCGAAATGGTTTTAAAAACATAAATGAATTTGAGTACTTATTTTCATTTTCATTCAGCATTGCTCTATAGAGTGGAAACTCAGTATAACGAGGTACATGTACTTGGGACCATCAAAAATACCTTGTTATAGCAGTAATCTCATTATAGTACATGTAGGGTTAAAAACCAATAAGTTATGAAGAGTTGAGACCAGATTTTTAACTCTCTATATCAGGAATATTGTTATATCAGATCTCTTTATACCAAGCTTCCACTATAACTAACTAAATTTGGATTTTAAGGCGTTTATTATTCATTCATGAATATTTAATGAATACAGATTACCCTGTACATATATTGCCAGGGCCTGAATTCATGCTTTTGCCTGAAAACTGGCTGCCCTGAATTCCATGAAGATATCATCAATATTCTTGTGGAGGCGCTGTGGTGTAGTGGTCACGACTCTCGCCTTTCAACCAGAGGGTCGTAGGTTCGAGTCCCACCCATGGCGTTAATTTCCTTCAGCAAGAAATTGATCCACATTATGCTGCACTCAACCCAGGTGAGGTGAATGGGTACCTGGTAGGAATATTTATTCCTTGAAACGCCAAGTGCGCTAATGAAGTGGCTGCCGGGCTAAAGCCAGGGTAATAATGCTGCAATTGTAGAGAGCTTAGAGAATTCTTCATAAAGAGTTGATAAGCGCTATATAAAAGCTGTTCATTATTATTATTATTATTCTGGAACATTGACAGGAGGCAGATAGATAGAGAGAGGGAAGTGAGCGAGTGAGAGAGGAACAAGGGAGATGCGGAAAAGGGGAAGCAAGAGAGAGAAAGATGTAAATATATAGATGTCCAGTGGAACCTCGTAATAAAGAGGTCGGATATAGCAAGATACCTTTTATAACAAGGTGATTTTATTGGTTCCAGCGCTTTATAGTTCTTTGTATCTTTACCCTGATATAGCGAGGAAGCTGATATAACAAGGTAATTTTCATGGTCCCCAAGGACCTCGTTATAAAGAGGTTTCACTGTATTACCTGTAGAAAAAAAAAGGGGGGGGGGTTACCCCGGTAATCATGAGATGGCAGATAAGAGATAAGAGATTTTGCGTGCGGTATATTTTCATACAAATTTGAGGCTTTTATTAGTCTGCCAGAACAGACCCTTGGGTTTCGTTGTGCGCACACACAGAGAGTGATACAGGGTATGCATTGGGTGACTTCAAGTACGGTGTTGAACGCTGGTGTCGGTGTTGCAGCAAAACCTACACCAGCCTCAACACCAAACTTGAAGTCTGTCGGTATTTGGGGTAGACCTCGCAAGATTCTGACATATTTCCGGTCGTTTCTGTATCACTTTTGTAAACTGACTAACGGTGTTTGAGCTCGGTTTACGGACCATTTTGCTCTCTCAACACCAACACCAACACCAACACCGAACACCACCCAATGTGTGTCTGCAGAGCAATGCTGTATGTGTGTGATGTAGTCACACAATGCATACCCTGTATCCTGCTCTGCGCACTCACACACTGAAAGTCTAGGGTTTGTGCTTTCAAACTAGGCTTTCATCACAAGTGAGTGGCTGAGAGTATGATCACTGTTTTTATGTCTCTTACTTTTGTTCAGCTGGTGCACTTATTTACATTTTTATTTTGACCTGCAATATTCCTGAATGATTGGCTTCTCTAGTGTGGAAGGGAGGAAATGATGAAAGAGTTTAGTTACTTAGGGGGTGTTGCTCAAAATCAACTGCAAATCAAGTGCAACTTTGTAACGCGCATTTTCATTCACGCGTGTTGTGCGCATTTAACAAGACGCGCATGAAACAATGATTTATTTTGGTGCGTACCGATCAACTGCAACTTACGATCAATTGCAACCTTTGAGCAACACCCCCTTAGAGAGACTAGACAGGAGAATGAACTGAAGGAACAATCAATGAAATAATGAAGCAAACCTGGGGGTGTTTCATCAAGATTTGTCGCAGAGACAGTTAGTCAGCGCCAACAAATTCCTTGATTGTGATTGGATGAAAAGTACTATCGCTGACAATTGCTATGGGAAGTGTCGGAAAATGACTCATTGTCGCTGTGACAAATCTTGATGAAACGCCCCCCTGATTGTTGCATGATATCTTCATATTAATCCAGGGTGTTACTAGAAGGCTGTTGTGATCAATTGCAAATTAATCGCAAATAGAAATGCGCATTTTGAGTGCCATGTGTCTATGGTGGTTTTGATTGGCCATCGCTGATTAACTGCTACTTGTGCTTAATTGAAACTTTCCAGCAACACATTCTGAGTTACCTTCAAAGGATGTACAAAGAGTTTCCATTGAGTAAGATAATTGTAAATAACTTTTTATTTCACTACCATACGGATGTCTCCAGGAGTGTTGCCCAGAAACGGAATAAAAACAGAACATTTTCACTCCCAATTTATGTGCAGTTTTAATTGCTATCATACACAACAAATACACTATATATGATCAAATATCATAAAATGCAAGAAATTCTTCCAGGAATGCTTGTTTCATGAGGTCCGGATTTCACTTTCAAATTTCATAAACAAAAAGGATAGTATATTTTTACAAAATTTCACATTCAAACCTATTGGTAAGTGATCTTAATGCATGCATCCTAGTTTTAAAACGAAACACAACAAATACAAAAAGAACTATGTAACTCATGTACTTCTGAACAAACTTGATGAATAAAAAATTCGCAAAGTTTTGAAAAAAAATCTTGAAAAAAAAAGAAATGTGATAGAATAATAGATTCTAAATTTTGTAAATGTTTGTGATGGCAAATTTCTAAAAACATAAAAGAGTGCAGTATCAAAATTTCATGAAGAATTTTATGTGCACATGGTCCAAGAGGGCAAGTGATGTGAAGTACTTTTGAGACAATGTACAAATTCCTACTTTTTCAAGATGCTTCCAACTACAGAAAATAAAATTTGTAATGCTGTACAATCTCAACAATTTTTACCAATTTCATTGTGCCACTTGGTGTTTTTGTCAAAATCATTCTGATTTTACTTCTTGTTTTGTTTGCAAAGTGCGATATAGAAAGGCACATATTGTATTAAAAACAAAGAGTCAATCTGTCAGTACTATAAAATTACTGAAACATTTCTTGCAGAAAAACTCTTGTTGTCATTATAAGTCAGATGTCAGATAAAAATTGGTTAAAGATTTTTTAGCATTAAAAAATACAATGTGCATGCATGATCAAAATATACATATAGTACTGTGAACAATTTACATGGATATTTACAAATACAGTTACATCATAGATTCACAACGTATTTCAAAATTTACAGGTTTTAAAAATGCAGTGGTCTTATGCTACCATTCAATTTTCATTTTCTGACATTATAAATGTGTGCCTATGCTCACCATAGCATAAGTGTAGCAGTTTATTTACATTTTTCTGTTATTGCAAATTCATTATTGCTATCAATTTCAAATTATTGTTCCTCTACAAAATAATTTGTGAAGCCAAACAGTACCTAGATAATTGCCTGACCTTGCATATACCTACAAGAAGGCCTTAAAACATATCTTTTCACATCTTTAAAACCTTTTGTTAAAATTCTTGTTTCATAAAAACTTCTCTCTTTTGTAATCACTACATTGTATAATCTGTTTAGCATGGTATTGATGTTAAAAAAATAATTAGAAGTAAATTTTTGCTAAAAATATATAAAACGATTTGTCAGATTTCTCATTCGTAAAAAGTTTTCTTTAAAATTTTGAGCAAATACCGTCTTTCAAAACAGAATGAATAAATGTACACTGTACGTAACGCCCAGAATAAAATTGTTTAGATGCCTTCCAATGCCATTGTTTAAAAAGAAACAAGCGTCAGTTGGTCAGAATGTCTTTATAATTTTTGCACATTTTTAACAATTTTTCAAGCACAATTCATGAGGAAAAGAAGACTTACTATGTAGAAGGGGATGAAAAGCCCAAGAGCATCTGGAAAAGTCTTTACTGGTCATATTACGCATGTTTATTTACAATTTCACTGTCTTTTTTCAATTTTAGTGAAATAAAAGAAAAAAATCACGGCCATTTTTAGAGGGTCGGTCAGTGGAGGGCATCTAGACAATTCTTTTTTTGGGGGGGGGGCCTAAGTTGGAACATGGCTTTATAATTTGCTGAATGGTGCCTCCTAATAACAAAATAATACTAAATACACTATACATGTATTTAAAAATACAAGCTATTAAAGTTCTTTCTAGAATATACACAGTGCAAACAAGTGGACCTCTAAAGATATTCATGTATTAAAAATCTTCATGGTTTTTGAATTAACACATTTTTTTTCTCCCTGCCACACCAATCAATAAATTAAATTTGAATACATACTTCTAACATTTAGGGGCTCATGAACAACAGGTTTTACCAGGTTTTTATGATCGACAGAACATGCAATAACATTTTATCAAGTCAATGTTTGAAAAAAAAAGACCAAATATAGAAAAGAGAGGGAGTTAAAAAATAACTTCAATATTCAAGGAAATTTTTTGTGCTTGGTACCCATTTACACTCTGGTTGAGTGCAATTTGGATAACTTTTTTGCTGAAGGAAGTTAACTACATCTAGGTGAGATTCAATTCATGAACCTCTGGTTGAAAAAAGAGGGTAAGAGCCACAAAACCATAAAATTTTTTTCCAATCATGTATTGGAACCATGGTGATGTACTCACATTGAATGTGAGTTTAGACTCTCCTCACAAAATCTTTATTTTTGTGAAATTCATTAATCACTTACTAAAATGCCGGTTTTACAGTAATCTTATTCAATTTCTAAAAACATGAAGTTCAATGAGGGAATACTCGGAAACACACATTCACTGCAAGACTCAAGCCTATCGCTTATGATCCGAATTGGGAAGATAGTGTAATAGCATTTGAAATTTGAAATTTGATTACAAAAACTATGAGATTTCTACTTATCAGACACTAAAATCAGGAATACAACAATCACTCTACTGCAAGCTTTCTGGTCAGAAGAAAGAACATATCAGCTTCGAGTCGTAAAGATGTCATGGGAGTCCAAAAGATCATCTACGATTTTAAGATGCCTTGGCCCCTATTCTGGATATAAAACTGACATAAAGTACAAAAAATCATATTCATTCATGTATTGCTTTTCAGAACAGGAATCAGACAAATTCTAATTGTCAAAGTTCCAATAGATTTTAAAATGCTGTAAATTCCCAAATAAGATCACAATTGATCTCATTACTTGCAGTCTTATCAATAATCTGACATCTTAATTAAAGAGCACAAAAAAATCAAATTCTGCCAATTGGTATTCCAGGCATAAATATCACTGGAGATCATCCACAAACATGTTTATATCACATCTTGCATTGATTAAATCTAGATCTATATGGAAGTTGTCCTGATTTGAATTAGTCTGAATGACTTTGCACATCCAACTTGGTGTTGTTCCCATTGTTCAACTCAATAACACTCTACACAGCATAGTTCACATAACGTCATCCATCGATTGAATCTTAATGAAAGTTGCCTTGATTTGCATTGGTCTGAATGAATCCACAGATCTAACAAGTGGTTGTTGCCCTTTCTCATTCAGTTCTTCGACAGTTCTCTAAAAATCTACAAGGAAGACAGCTGTCCTGTTTTGCATAAGTCTGAATGATTCTACGTTTTCAACATGGGGTTGTTCCGGTAACACTCCACACAGCATACATGTAGCTCACATCATTTCATCTTTTGATTGAATCTCCTTGGAAGTTCTCTTGATTTGCATTAGTCTGAATGACACCACATATCTAACATGGGGTTGTTCTCACTCCTCATTCAGTCCATTTACAGTTTTTTAATCTCTATAAAGGTTGTGCTAATTTGCACTCGTCTGAATGGCTCCATCGATCCAACATGGTTGTCACAAGATTCATTTGCATCAGTCCATTGAGAGGTAAACATATAATAACACTCCACACACGATACATAAAACAACTCCACCTATCGCCCATTTGCTAAACTTGCCTCGACTCTTGTACACAACCTGTTGAAAGAAGGAAAAGAAAATATACAATTATTACTTATTACACCTTGAAAAATGATAAACAAAAATACACTCAACTCTGCCTAAATCAAATAATTGCCTTTGTCAATGGGATCTTTAGGACAAATCATACATGAGAAATGTATTATTTACCTCTTCTAGGTTGAATTCTCCAAAGTAGGACAGATTTTACTTAGGTTGAGTGATCTGTCTTCTCATAAAATGCATATGTTATTAATTGCTTGATAAATGGTTGTAATTATTATCATTATCATCATTGACTTGACTGAATTACTGGTTGTAGTTGATATGGTAATTTTTGGAATGTTGTAAATGAGCAACTAAAATGTGGTTATTAAATTTAATACTTTGGGAATAATCAAAGAAAAATTAGCAATTGGGAACATTTTATGCGATGAGGTCTTGTTCTTATCCCTCATTGTATGCCTGTTGAGGAATAAGGAAATACAGAATAGAACAATGTGAATAGAAGATAATCATTGAATTAATTAAACCGAATGGAATTGGCTCTGTAAGAAATCCAGAAGAAATGGTTACTGAAATCTAAAAAAAAATAGTCACTGTGAACAGATGACCTCTATAATTACTGGTGGTTGACAAGACAGGTTTGAATACTGTTCATGCAATATTGATTTGATGGTAACAGGTCAATAGGACATTGATTTGCTTAGTTTCCTCAGTACAATCATTTGCTTTTTGATGGTAAAGCACTAACAGTCACATAAATCTTGACTGTTCAGAAAAAGGGATCACTATTTCACAACCACTTCAATAAACTATCACTGTTAATTACCATGAAACAAGTTGAATGGAGACAAAATTTACAAAATTGGTTATATTTGCATTCCTTTTTTTATTTTTTCATTCTCCCCCACATTGGAAGGTGTGTTGCAGAACAGGGTTTATAGATTGGCCCATACAGTAAGAAAGGATGCTTTATGTAGACAAGTTTTGTGCCTGCTTACCCCAGGCGTCCCTGTCCTACTGTTTTACAGTGTTAATACTCATAGGGGGTGTTGTTCAAAAGTTGTGATTGATTGCAAATCAACTGCAAATCAGTTTAAAAATTGTAATGCGGATATGCACCTCTAACAAGACGTGCATGAAACAATTATTTGGATTGGCACGTTCCGATCAGCTGCAACTTGTGATCAATTGCAACTTTCGAACAACACCCCCATAGTCTCATACAGTGTAAGTCAGCATCCTTTGCTACATGTTATCACTGTAAAAGGCCAAGGTCTGAACAATCATTAAGGTCCAGTGGTCCTACTGTGATCCAATGTCCTGAACTTTATAGTGATAACAGGTAAGCAAAGACTTGTGACAGGTACACTATGGACAGAAATAAAGCTTATAAAATGCATGCGTTTTAGATATGTTTTGGTGAGACATGGCGGGAAACCATTAACTTTATTTCTGTCCATACTGTAGCATAGACAAAAATATCACCTTTGTCTGGCTGTTCGCGGGCATCGTCTTAACCCCAAGGACCCGCTGAACCTTTGGAGTATTCCTCTGCCTCAGCCTCGTCCTCTGCAATGCCGGCGTCGCCTCTGCAGCTATTCTTGGACTTGATCTGGTGGCTGGAGTGCGAGATAGGGCGCTAACTCTCGAGGAGACGGGAGTCTTAGCTGGTGTCCGCGTAGTGCTCTGTTCAGCCATTTTCTTCTTATAGGCGTCCAGCGTTTCTTTACAGTGGAGCAGATTTTTCTCTGGTTCCCAGGTGTCTTCAGATGGCCCGAATCCCTTCCAGCGGATCTTGTACTCAGGCTTTCCATTCCTTGTCCTTGCATTCAGGATTTCTTGAACCTAGGTGCACAAAAAAGTGGTTTTCAAAATGGAAATAAGAACTTATAATTTATCAATACATCAATATATTGCCACAAAAGTCTGCACTCCATATTCCATGAATATGACCCCATATTAGTGCACTGACTCGAGATCATAATTTTTCAAAAACAACAAATCAACCCCCCGGCAATAAAAAGAGAAGATCATTCATTTGTAGCTTGAATCAATCAAGTCTCACTCGGAGTGACGCAATGTGTGTATTATTGTATAGGCCTGCATCAAAATTCAAGATTAATCATTATAACATTACAGTTTTATCCTGACATAATGACACCAGCAGCAATAGCCTCTATTAACAAAGTGGCATTATCATGCTATCTGTCAATGGTCCACTTAATGACGCCTGTTTCATTTGCAAATGTTCGACTTACAAACTAAATCTGAGCACACACAGCGATAAAAAATGGTGGTGACAAATGATTTCGCTGACAAAGTTACATGATGGGAAATTTCACAGAAGAGTCCTATAACTTGCTCAAATTAATCATGTTAACTGCGCCACACCTCTCTAAACTCTATTCAGTATCGCATGTCGATATAGCCACTGCATGCCTGAAAGTGAAAGCTATTGAATTTGCACACAAAATCTATGCATAGTATACATACAAACATAGATGACACTGACAGATAGCGTGATATGGTGTGATATAGCGTGATATGGCCACTGCGTAAAATTGTATAATTACATTGTAGGTCTCCCGTTAGTTGATCGGATGGGGTAACTTGGCTTCAATGAGTCTAAGTGTAAATTCTTACACATTGGTAAAAATAGCAGGCATCATTCGTACAATCTCAATGGAACTGCCTTACAAGAAGTCCATAATGAACGTGACCTAGGTGTCATCATAGACACAGAACTCAAGTTTCATGAACATGTTGCATCAGCAGTCCAGAAAGCCAGCCGGGTCTTGTATGTTATTAAACATACTTTTGTTTTCAAGGACAAAGACACAATCTGTAGATTATACAAGGGACTAGTGAGACCTATCCTAGAATATGGTAATGCAGTTTGGCACCCAAGATTCATATCAGACTGCAAGGAGATAGAAAAGGTCCAGAGAAGAGCTACTAAGCTAATTCCAACCTTGGCTACCCTCAATTACGGTGACCGACTACGAGCACTGAAGCTACCTTCACTCCAGTACAGAATGAGAAGGGGAGATATGATTCAGACCTACAAGATTATTCAAGGAATTGACATTGTAGACAGAGATATGTTCTTCTCAGCAGTCACTGTTGAGGCTACACGTGGTCACCAATACAAGCTTTTCCAGAAGAGGAGCAGACTTAATGTCAGAGCAAATGCCTTTGGAAATAGAGTGGTACCAGATTGGAACTCCCTGCCATCTGAGGTAGTTAATGCCAAATCAGTCAACTCCTTCAAAACCAAACTAGACAAGTACTGGCTTGACTATCAATATATTCATCCCTGGTCAGAGCATGAATAGAACCTGCATCCCCTGATGCATGACACTGTCACTGACACATTCTCGAATGTATAAAACCTGTGAGGAGATACGAGTCGGATGACAGATAGACCTGGAAACTCGACTGCAGATCCATGCATTTTTCCAGTACATCTGGTAATAAGGTAATAAGGTAATGGTAATATTAATAAGGTTGTGTTTGTTAAAAATGCAAATGTTACTAGCTCAACTGGCTAAACTTACTTTTCTCGTTAATAAAATTGTGCATGAATCATTGAAAGAACCATAGAAATCATGAATATCTGTACTTTGAAATATTGTCAACAATAATCTTGAATAAATTCTTGAAATATTCAGGGTATCATATTTTAAAGATGATTTTAAAACCAACCCGTCCGGACAAACAAAATTAGCTCCGCTCCGCGGCTCAGCCGCGACAGGGACGGAGCTCCTCGAGTCAACTCATGGGGAACTTTCGGCGTAAAACTGCTGACTTGACCCCTTATCCATCGAGACAACAGAATTGCAACAAACTTTCCGTTAATTAAGAGTTATAAAGTAACGTATACATTATTTGTCTTATTCAATCAAACAATACAATAAAATAACCACGTAACTAAATGTACAGCTTACAATGATGGTCAGTTTCTTCAAAAAAGCTAAAAACTTACCTCAAATATATCACCCATTTTGAAAATTTGCCGCGCACGTTATGCTCAAACAACCTCGTCTCCAGTTTGTTGTCAATTAATTGTTAATGTTCTGAATTATTTTCGGCGCCTCGATCGACCACAGAAGTTTTTTTTTTTTTTTTTTTTTTTTTTTTTTTTTTTGGGGGGGGGGGGGGTGCCTCTCAAGACAAGCTAGCATGGGAGTAGTATATCTACCCAATGACTTTCCAAATAGAACAAGTGAATATATGTTCATTCATGTGTCTTTAATCTTTCTCCATTTTGGGAGAAATAAACTCTAGCTAGCCCACCCCACCCCCCAAAAAGGAGAGCAACGGTAAAAAAAAAAAAAAAAAAAAAGGTTTGATTGACTCTACTGACTCATTCTCTGAGAGTTAGATCAGTTCAATTTATTTTTCGTTTCCAGTCAAATGAAAGAAAAGTTGAAAAAAGGAAAATTGTTTTACTGAACACACATAATTGGCAGGATATTCGACAGCCCATATGAATCTCTTGTAAATATCGTAATTTGTCATTAATTTCTATGTCGCTCATAATTTGTATTTCCAAAGTTTGTATGTAATGGTTTGATTTTAATAAATACATAAATTAAAAAAAAATATATCAAAAAAGAGTCGTTGGTCTTACAAGCAAATAAGGGGGTAGATCTAGCGCACACGGGGAGCTAGTCCAGTTGAGGACTGAGTGGTTTGATAGCACCCACCCCTGCATATTCACTTACACTGTACACACAGGGACTGCACTCCACTCAACCATAGAGTCCTTACATTACCCTCTAATCTGTATACCCCTCTGATCGCGCCTCGCGATCAGAGGGGTATACAGATTAGAGGGTAATGTAAGGACTCTATGGTTGAGTGGAGTGCAGTCCCTGTGTGTACAGTGTAAGTGAATATGCAGGGGTGGGTGCTATCAAACCACTCAGTCCTCAACTGGACTAACGGGGAGCAAATTTGCCCGGCTTCTGTTTATAACCCATGTTAACTGAACCCCACCTTACTCCAAATAATGTTTATATAAACCTCTTTCTTATTTCAAAAATTGGTGTAAATATTCAGTACTGGATGTTAAACGCCTAAGAATCCAAGTTTAGTCACATAAACGAATACACATTGACAAGCAATGAACCCCTTCTCCCAACAAAAACTCATATATTTCCTTGTTTCTCCGAGCTCCACTTACATTGTTGTATTCAGTGTCCCACTTAAATCTCCAGCTCTATATCCCTTACATAAATACATACACACACACGCACACGCATAATCACGAACACACACGAGCACACACAGCACATGTTCACACACAAGTACACAAACGCACACGTGCACACACACAAACGAACGATTTGTTTCAAAATCAGTGGCCCAAGTTAGTATATATAAAGCTCTTTGTGGCCCAATTACACACCTCAAAATGTGAGCTCAATTTATTTTAGTATTTATTTCTTGAATGGCGCCATCTCTTGGCTGTTGTGCTATTTTCTTCGCGATATTAGTGTATTGCATGTTTTCTCCTCTAGTATATTAGTTGAAGAAAAAAAATAATAATTGATACACAACACATACGAAAACCCTTTCTTTGATCACCTCCTCTAGAGCATTAGCAAGGGATGTTCAAAGATGTGTGAAGTGAAAATGTAAATCAAATACCTCTCCCCTCCCCTCTTCTTCATTTCTTTCTCCCTCTCTCTCGCCATCCCACCCTTCTTTCTCCTGCCCTCCTCCTGTCTCCTCCCCCCCCCCTCTTCTACTCTCTCTCCCCCTCTTCTCTCTCTCTCTCTCTCTCTCTCTCTCTCTCTCTCCCTCCCTCCCTCCATCCCTCAATCTCTCTCTCTTTCTGCACTATAAGAAAACCAGGGGTGGGGGACAAAGTATACAACTTCCCAGGAAAGTGTACATAATAGAGATTTCCCTCCCTCTTATTCTGCAAATAACCATCTGACAGATGTCGCATCTGCTCTGTAAATAAACTTGGGGAAGCTATTTCATTTTTTTTGTGCATTGAGCTATTATGAATGTTTGAATGAAGTTTTTTTTACTTTGTCCAATTCCTCCAAAATTTCTGCTCTTCGTGCCATCCAAATGACTTCACTGAATTTTTCAACTGGCTTCAAACTTGTAAGTATCTCTGTATTCATTTAAGGTTTACATTTACAAGTTATTTTCTTGTATGTGTCTCATTATTCATTTGAGGTTTAGGCCAGTTCTTAAAACCATGGTTGAATCTAGAGACACACTTTTGAGAAAACTGCTTATCAATAAAAACTCTTGTACACTGTGTAAGTTATAAGCAGTTTTTTTCTCGAAAGTGTCTCTAAATTCAATTAGAGTTTAGGCCGGTTCTTAAATTCGGTGATGATATTTTGACGCTCCTCCATATCATGTTATCAGTGTCTATATATTCAAACCTCTGATTTCCACTGGATTTTTATTCATCTCATACTCCCCCCCCCCCCCCTCCTCTTGCTCTCTCTTGCTCTTGGACTTGGGTCTCCAAATACCCAGTCATCTTATAAGCAAATATATAAAATATAAATGATACACTTGGTCAAGCATATCCTTCATAAGTTTAATGAATTATAATGTATGTTCAAAGTTTGGAACTGAAATCTCTATTCATTACATATGATATAAACACATAAATCAATCTTTGTAAAACATGATACACAAGATACTTACCATTGTAATACTGATTAAGTAATACTATATTCACAATGTTTTTAAGCACAAAATATAATCATCTTCACTCAACATTTGCTCTATGATTCTTTGGCAATTAATGGAAGTACCATATATCAATATTTTTACTACATCATAAAACTAATACAATTAGTTCTTTACATTTTCTAGGGAGTGTAAAACTACATTGCTCTGAAGCACACACAGTAAGATATATAACATTATGTTCATTATTATTCTCTGTTTGAACTCATCAAACAATAATAATCAAATATACCATGCACTGAGAAGTTCTAGTTGAAATTATGGATTGTGAGGTGACTGGCATAGCACTATTTTCTGAGGGGCACAGCCCNATCTTGAATGGCGCCATCTCTTGGCTGTTGTGCTATTTTCTTCGTGATATTAGTGTATTGCATGTTTTCTCCTCTAGTATATTAGTTGAAGAAAAAAAATAATAATTGATACACAACACATACGAAAACCCTTTCTTTGATCACCTCCTCTAGAGCATTAGCAAGGGATGTTCAAAGATGTGTGAAGTGAAAATGTAAATCAAATACCTCTCCCCTCCCCTCTTCTTCATTTCTTTCTCCCTCTCTCTCGCCATCCCACCCTTCTTTCTCCTGCCCTCCTCCTGTCTCCTCCCCCCCCCCTCTTCTACTCTCTCTCCCCCTCTTCTCTCTCTCTCTCTCTCTCTCTCTCTCTCTCTCTCCCTCCCTCCCTCCATCCCTCAATCTCTCTCTCTTTCTGCACTATAAGAAAACCAGGGGTGGGGGACAAAGTATACAACTTCCCAGGAAAGTGTACATAATAGAGATTTCCCTCCCTCTTATTCTGCAAATAACCATCTGACAGATGTCGCATCTGCTCTGTAAATAAACTTGGGGAAGCTATTTCATTTTTTTTGTGCATTGAGCTATTATGAATGTTTGAATGAAGTTTTTTTTACTTTGTCCAATTCCTCCAAAATTTCTGCTCTTCGTGCCATCCAAATGACTTCACTGAATTTTTCAACTGGCTTCAAACTTGTAAGTATCTCTGTATTCATTTAAGGTTTACATTTACAAGTTATTTTCTTGTATGTGTCTCATTATTCATTTGAGGTTTAGGCCAGTTCTTAAAACCATGGTTGAATCTAGAGACACACTTTTGAGAAAACTGCTTATCAATAAAAACTCTTGTACACTGTGTAAGTTATAAGCAGTTTTTTTCTCGAAAGTGTCTCTAAATTCAATTAGAGTTTAGGCCGGTTCTTAAATTCGGTGATGATATTTTGACGCTCCTCCATATCATGTTATCAGTGTCTATATATTCAAACCTCTGATTTCCACTGGATTTTTATTCATCTCATACTCCCCCCCCCCCCCCTCCTCTTGCTCTCTCTTGCTCTTGGACTTGGGTCTCCAAATACCCAGTCATCTTATAAGCAAATATATAAAATATAAATGATACACTTGGTCAAGCATATCCTTCATAAGTTTAATGAATTATAATGTATGTTCAAAGTTTGGAACTGAAATCTCTATTCATTACATATGATATAAACACATAAATCAATCTTTGTAAAACATGATACACAAGATACTTACCATTGTAATACTGATTAAGTAATACTATATTCACAATGTTTTTAAGCACAAAATATAATCATCTTCACTCAACATTTGCTCTATGATTCTTTGGCAATTAATGGAAGTACCATATATCAATATTTTTACTACATCATAAAACTAATACAATTAGTTCTTTACATTTTCTAGGGAGTGTAAAACTACATTGCTCTGAAGCACACACAGTAAGATATATAACATTATGTTCATTATTATTCTCTGTTTGAACTCATCAAACAATAATAATCAAATATACCATGCACTGAGAAGTTCTAGTTGAAATTATGGATTGTGAGGTGACTGGCATAGCACTATTTTCTGAGGGGCACAGCCCTAAAGAAAATAGTCACTATGCCGGTCACCGAAGAATCCATAATTTCATCTAGTACTTTGAAAAATGTGCATGGTATATTTGATTTATATCCTACACAAGTAAACCGAAATAGTAATCAAATTTATATCCTACTTGTAATCTGTCGATGGAATGAATTCCTCCAAATCATCATCATCTACGAGATTAAATCTCAGTTCATCGTCGTTGATTTCTCCACTGGGTGCCGCCATTATTGTTTATGTTTCGACGACCTTTGATCTCGATATCGCTGTATCGATAGCTGAAAATCCAGTTATTGTAAAAGATGACGTCAGAATAATTTCATAACGAAAACTATTCCGAGGATGACGTCACGCCATATCCAATTTATTTCATGGTGAAAAATATTTTTAATCACATGACTGCTCATTGACCAATGACAATGAATACAATCTTATAAGTAGGATATAACATAAAATATATTCAAATCTAGGGCTTTGATTCAGGTTAATAATTCTGGTTACTTCAGACACCCACTCCCCTCAATCATCATCCCCACTTCCTCCTGTGATTACTGTAAATGGAATACAAACACAACCTCAAAAGTAGTGCCCCCTTTATAAAGTAACAAATCTTATAGAAAGGGGTGTCCAATACTAAAATTACAGGTGATGTTTATCAACTTCATGGCCAGGTGTTGTGAAAATGATGATCTACCAAGTTTGATATACATGTGCAAGCACAAATCAATGGGAAATGTCACTTTTCAAATGTCATAAAGTTCCTTTCTTTTGATTGGTCATTGCCTTTAAGTGCACTTCTGGAAATTTGCAGCTTAATCTTCCCTCTGTCAAAAAAAATAATTTTAGAAGAAAAAACATTTACTATTACTGTGAAATTACTTTTCAAACCACTTCATGATTTGTTTTAGCTTAGGAAAATCTACTACAATATTTTGTTTGATTAATTATAATACCTTTTATGCAACATGGTAAGAAACTTTAACTATACAAGAGATGTACATAAATAAGACACAAAACATTGCTTGTGTTCACAATATTTTACAGACTATACAACATAAAACATAATTCACTGCCATAGACACAATTACGCCCCAGGTCACTCACGCTTTCTTAGCACAAGCTTATGCACTCAGCCTTAGCAAACTATCTCAACTGTGCTCAGCAGTGGTACAAAAAGCTTGATTGGAAAAATTCAACATTTCAAGTTCACATCTACCTATGCAGATAACAGTGGTGATCAGTTATAAAGAGCAGTTGATTTCACTTCCCAAATAACAAACACCAGAATTCAAGAAATTCTATTGTGTTTGCAAGAAAGCATGAGCCAGTTGTTACAACGACACGCCAGGGTCATAGATATGATGTTGCATCTACGGCAGAGAATTAAATTCACCTCGCATTATCACATGAAAAATTGACCATTCAATATTTTTAAGGATACACAAGGACGAAAACATAATGGATACTGAACTGTAAATATGTTTACAAAAGTTACATAAGTTATTACAATATTTACAGAAGTATATAGTGGTACATTTACATTGTTAAAATATAGACAACGACCTGCATATATACCAACATACTAGTTCAGTTTAGGACTGTGTGAATTGATTTTCCCCTCTGGATCAGTGGAGTTAAAACAAAAGTTCTGGATTATGTGCTGCTTTGTCTCCCTCTGTGTACAAGGGGTCAGCTTCAGCTAAGCGCCCAACTCCTGCAAATAAACTGCCCTAGACTTTTATGGTAAATATGCAACCTGTTAAAAGTTGTACTCACTCAGTGCTGAAATTGAGAGACCTCATGCTTTTTTCAACTGAAGATCTTCAATTTTCTGAGAATACAAACTTTGGCTCAATCTCTTGTAAAAGAATGCACAGTAAAAACTAACAAGAAAGTTAATAGCACCCTTGTTCGCTGCAAGATTTTAAGTCAGCTGTTGAAATCGCATTGGATCATTCTTTTGGGCCCAAAAATAGATCAAACATTATCAAGTGCCATTTTATGAAATACCAGGAATACATATATTATACAAGCATGTACAGTAGTTTGATTTACTAAGAACATTTATTTCATACAGTTTTGTAAACATTATGTCATCTTTGATACGCTATGATAGTGGTAGTTTGTATTTATATGAGTGTGACCTCAGAGGACTACATGCAGGGACCACAGAAGGGAAAACCAGTCCATACAGTCCTAAACTGAACAACCAACACACATGAATTTAAATTCCAAAATAAACATGAAACAAATAGTTCACAAGTGAAGTGAAAATTGGCACATGATATCATCACAAACAAAAGTTTAAATGCATTTTGAATATACACTTGAAAAAAATTATGATTACCCAATTATTTGAGAAACAGTAAGTTTTTAATATATTATTTTGAGAGGGATCATCACCATGAGATGATAATATAGTTGCATGTGTTGTCTATTATGTTTGAACTTCAGAGAGGGTTACGAAAATATGAAAATGTCTCTAATAATTCAATTTGACTATAGTGTCTTTGTGTATAAATGACAAAAATTTGAATATTTCTTAACAATCATAGCAATGTCAATGGATAAAAAAGTTTTCTAAGGAGAATGATGCAATGTATCATTCGAACGTTATATTTCGCATGGTTCTCTAGAATTTATTGAGTTTTTACCACCCTGTAAAAAGGGATAAAAAAAGTATGAATTCAGATTAATGACAGCAGATATGAATCAGCAAATAGTACAAAATGCTTCGTACATTCCACCTGTGGCTTTTTACACCCTCAACGAAACCACCATTTAATTATTGAAATTAAAGCTTCTACACAATTTAGTACGTAGTATGTATATCTTTATGTGATCTTCATTAGTGTGTACATTGATGACATATTTGCGACTACAGATGGATATTGTATTACTTTTCAAATAAATATCCCATTAATAACATACAAGCACATGTATAAATGGACAAAACAAAGAAAATGGAATCTTAAAACGGATTGTCAAATGACACACTTCCTAAAAATATATAAATATAAAAATTTGCTCCCTCTACATAACGCCATGGTAATCCAATAAATATAAGATATATATATACTATCATAACACCTTTTCTATATAAATCATGGTACGAGTTTATGTACGATTGCTTTTTCATCTCCTAATCAATTAATTTGTATCAATACGAACACGTATGTGACAATATGCAGAAGTGTTGCTTCAAATTAAACAATAGTATTAATGCTTCAAATTGATTAATATTAGTGATGCTTCAAATTAATTTGTGATTTGATTTGGGTTCATACTTGTTTGATGTGGTCTAAACTCTGCAATATCTTGACAGCAATTTTATGCAGGAAGTGCCTGTCCATCCAAACTAATGTGATTGAGAAAGGGTGTCACAACATTTTCTAACACTCAACTAATACATTGTGTATTTTTTACTCCCAATACATACTTCAATTTCATGCTTGTGACTGCCTTTGTGCATTATGAAATGTTTTAGTAAGAAAATGGAGCGTATAAACTTACAATCCTATTGATCCATACTATGATAATAGTTCATCTAAAGACACTTTAAGATCTCTCAATTTAGGGCGAAAATGTGAAGGATGAAATCAAACTCAACAAATAAATCACTGTACAATATCACAGTGATAATTGTCAGTCGAAGTTGCCCTATAAATTAGACTAAGCATTGTTATATTTTGGGATTACTAGAGCAAGTATCATTTAGTCTTGTAGGTTGTAAACAAAACCTATTTTATCCAAGCCTTATAACTGGGTGGATCCACAATATATTATACAACAAATCGGTTGTTAGTAGACAGTCCTTAATCTGCAATGACATATGCAAAAATAATGAAATCAAGGTGCATGAGCACTTCAAAAATAAATTAGTCAAATACTACAAATAATCAATTGCGCATTGTAGACTCTTTCTAGCCTAGTCATATTGACTGGATATCCAGTCAATACTGACTAGTGGAAAATGGATCTGCTACATGTAGGTACAAGTGATTATTATTCATATTTGAATAACTCAATTTTAAAGAGAGACTCATTTCGACCCTTTACTCATTCTCACCTTCCAACAATTTTGCACCCAATATAAGTTCTATTTATCTCACATATTTGGAACCCACTGGCTATAACAGTATCCTATGGGAATCACCAAGAGTCACTTGGGCCGCTGACCTTTCGTATCTCTGCTAAGATCCACTGAACTAAATCATTGAATGAGACAAGCAAAGAATACATGTTATGTTATTTTTGCAATACGATTGTCTAATTGACCAGAGATACACAAAAGCTTCTAAAATTATACTGGGAATAAATGAAAAACCTTCATTCCCTTTATAGTGCTTTGATGGGCAGTTTTATAAATAGCATTCAAATAACATATTCCCTTGTGTATTATGAGCCTAGAGGATCTCACCCGGCAGAGGTATTTCCTTGAAGAGGATTTCAAAAACAGTTACTTGCATTGTAGACTGCGATGTCCACCGAATAATGAAATCAATCACAATGTTTACTGCAACATAGCAGATTATAATGGCATGTAGGGATGTTAGTAGGATGCAAACGGTGAATTAAATCAAGTTTGTGAAATTAAAACAGCCTTGCTGATGATCCATTCACTGTAAGCGAAAGGTACAGACATTTGACAAAGTAAAGAGTTTCTTTCAAGCCACTAGAGTAGCTTCATGAACACAGCTTCTCTGTTTATTCACTGTAAAAAATGTGACTCTTGTTCGACATTTCTCTGCAGAATAATTCAGAAGGAAATACGCTATTGTGAATGCTTGAATGGAATTTGCTTAGTTTGTCCAATTCTTTTGTCCCTTCCTCACAGTGATTGTAAACAGCTCTATTTTGTAGACACGAATATTGGTTCTAAACAAATTGGAGTGATGAAACCAATTTCTTCTTGGTGGCAGCAGTGGGATCTAAAGATACCCTAGACAAGCAAGACTTTCATTCTGTTTTACAAGTCATAACCTCTCATGATTGTAGAATGGAACTAGCCAAGCTAGACTGGAAGACTGACCAAAATTTCCTCATTATCTAGAATACTGATCCATGGTTCTGAATTAATTTCAACTGGTACTAGTGCAAAGCAAATCATACCACTGCTCATGATTTCAAGGTTGAACCTGGAATAAGGGGTTGGTTGTTTAAATCCAACATACTTGTACCTACCAGACTTCAAACAGATATGAGAAAAATCATACACAGTTTCTAAAACTCTTGGTTTGCCAAAAGCTACGAGGATTGAACATCACATTGGGGATTCAGGTTAGATTGGAAGGAATTCATCTTGTAACAGATGATGACGACGTCTTCTGTAACTTCAGCGGAGGAAGCGCACTTGGTCTGGTGAGATGATGGTCAATGCTTACTTTGGACAAGGGATGGTCTTCAGTGGGGGTCAAGCTGGAGCGGTCACTTCGAGGGGTCACATGGGACGATTGTTCATTCCTGGGTAACGCGATGGTCAGGTCACTCTTTGGCCTAACCACAGACTGGTCACTTCTCGATGATGCTTCACGGGGCCGGTCGTTCCTCGAAGTTGACGGACCACGAGTCTGGTTAGTCTGAGATGAATCAAGGGATTGGTTACTCCGTGATGCTGCATGAGAATGTCCAGTGTTCGATGATGATGACGGCTGGTCATTCATCAATGTTGATGCTGATGATGATGATGATGGTTGGTGATTGATAGCTGGTAACGGTTTAGGACCTTGAGGCTTGGTCATCTTCTCTGGAGTACTCTTACCACTCTTTCCTTCAGAAGTCTTGTTTCCCTAGAGAGAAATAACAAATAAATAGAGTTGAAATCCAAAAATATAATCTCAAAAGAGTGAAAATTATCCTGTCATCCTACATGTACCCTAATGAGAAAAACCAATGGTAATTAATAACCATAAAGTTTACAAAGACAGTATTGAAA
>BQKZ01007503.1:6246-37747 GCA_036244855.1 Temnopleurus reevesii | reverse complement strand
TCACCTGAAATCTCCAGCAGAATTGTTGTTTCGACGACCTATCAGAACAACACTACTAAGTCATCACCTACCAAGAGAGTCGTCAACGACAGAACATCTCTTGAAACGCCAGAGAAGGATGAAAGAATCTCATGACAGACGGGCAGGGACAGATCTACCACCACTCCATGTAGGACAGGCAGTGAGAGTTCTACACCCGCGAGATCATACTTGGATACCAGCCAAAGTGTCCAATGTCTGCGAAGAACCAAGGTCTTACGAAGTTTCAACACCAAACGGTAGCACTCTGAGACGAAACAGATCTCACCTGAGGGAAGTTCCAGAAACCAACACTAACCCCAGGAGTCAACAGGATGAAGCACGACGCTATGATGACAACGCACCACCCACAACAAATTCTGGCAAAGAACAGTAACCAGAATCAGTCTCAGAATGATCGACATCACAATGCTCAGAGCAATAACAATAACTCTCGAAACAATCAGAACAATTACAGCTCTGAGAACAATCACAACCGCCAGCACAATCATGACAGTCAATCGCGAAACTCTTATCAGAAAACGAGATCGGGAAGAAATATCCGACCACCATCCCGATACATGTTTGAAGATTGAACATTGAACACTCTTACAAGAAGAAAGAAGATCGAGAGAAGACAAGATGTTGTAGTTACAGCGAGTCCTACATTTATTGTTTATGAAAGATTATTGTCATGTACAATATTTTTGGTATGAAAAATCAATGACGAAATCACAAAACAAGAAATTGTTTGAGCTTAATTGCAAGAAAATTATTGTTGCTATGTTGTATGAAAACATTTGTAAATATGTTGTTTGTTGAAAAGAAAACTACGCATTAAACATGCAAACTTAAGTTTAATAGCCACAACAAAAGAAGTTCAAACGAAACCTTCAACTGATTTTGAAAAGCTTGATTTATTATTCACAAAATATTACAGTCAACACTGGAAAAGCCAAACTTTGCTATATGAGCTATGTTACAGTGCACACTCATTATACCAGATACCAAAAATATTGTTTCGCATATTTGTTAAAGAAAAGGGGGATGTTACGATATGTGCCGATATCGTGGGTGAATCGTAGATCGAATAAATATGGCTGATCATTAACCATACCCATCGCTTGATCGAGTATTTTGTTATGTACTATTGTGGACTCCAAACCACCACAAGGTTCATCACAGTGCTCAAAAGTATCATTTGGGTCAGTTCTTAGAAGTGAACTCAAACTGCATATCTGAATGACCAGACCAGTTGGTATAGACACTAAATCTCTATTTTTTCTTTCCTTGTAGTATGGCTTGGCAGCCAAGGGTAGCTCTGTGGTGATGTATGGCTTTCAGAAGTATCACAAAGACCAGTACATGTAGCAATGGACTCAAACTGTATGTACATGTAGAACAAGACTGAATGACCAGAACAGTTCATATAGATATTAATTTATCAAATTGTTTTCACCCTTGTAGTATGGTTTGGCACCCAAGGGCAGCTCTGTTGTGATGTATAGCACTCTGAACTGAGTATCGAGAGCGTCAGTTCTCCGTTGCAACAGGATTAAATGGTTGGGTTAGCCATACAGAATGTCAAGTTTGGATAGAATACACATTCTCTTATATAATTATTTTCATCCTTTTAGTATGGTTTGGCACCCAAGGGCAGCTCCGTTGTGATGTACAGTGCTCAAAAGTATCACCAAGACCAGTCTGTAGCAATTGACTCAAACTGCATGTCGAAAACAACCAGATGACCAGAAAAATTTGTATAGACATTAAATTTGATAATTTCTGTATTTTTCTTTCCTTGTAGTATGGTTTGGCTACGAAGGGTAGCCCTGTAGTGATGTATGGCTTTCAGAAGTATCACAAAGACCAGTACATGTAGCAATGGACTCAAACTGTATGTACATGTAGAACAAAACTGAATGACCAGACCAGTTTATATAGATATGAAATGGGATAATTTTGTATTTTTTTCTTTCTTTCAGTATGGTTTGGCACCTAAGGGTAGCTCCGTTGTGATGTACAGTGCTCAGAAGTATCGGCAGGGCCAGTTCTTCGTACAAACAGACTGGAACGGCGGGGTCTATGCGTCTCCAACTCTTGCAGGTGAGTGAATACAATTTCTCAGACATAACTTTAAAGTCAGGGCGTCATGATCGACATACTTCCAGTTACGAGCACACACGGACAGTGTGTTGTGTATTGACAAAAACGATATTTGAAAATTTCCTTGCTTACGCACCTTGCCCAGCTCAGAAACTCGGAACACTTCGTACGACTCTCCGATCCATGTTGTCGTCGGATGTAACTCTGATTCGTCCCCTCTTCGGCTTTGATTCTTCTAAAAAATTGCGAAAAGCAAGCGTTTGCGATTGCCAAGCTAAGAGCTAGCGAAGTATAATTTGCTGACTTGGTATTCCAGGTTAAATATGCAGTGATTTTTCTGCTCGCCAATCTTCGCATTAAAAATGGCCGTTGACAGTTTGTCACTAGTTTGCCCACTCTGAACGTCATGTCGCCCCACCTTTAAGGAATATTCTCTCGGTTAGGATGTAAATTGCAAGGCAGTTGACCCAAATAGAGAAAAATATTTTTATCCAACTCATTCATATGAGATGTAAGCACTGATTTAGAAGAATGGCATCTCTATATTCCTCACTTTGTCCCTCTCGACAATTTGATTTCTCTCCTATATCCCTCTCTCCCTCTTGAATTAACCATACAGGATCTCGATCTGGTGCAGTGGTAGCCACAGCATGGGCAACTGTCATGTTGCAAGGCATGGATGGATACATGCAGCATGCCCAGCGAGTTGTCAGGACCAGAGAATCAATTGAGAAAAGGTAAATTATGTTGATTAGGTGCTTGACAATGTGCTGGAATGATTCTCAGGGAATGCCACAGCGTGGGCCACTGTCATGTTGCATGGCATGGACGGATACATGGAACACGCTCAACGAGTTGTCAGGACTAGAGAATCAATCGAGAAAAGGTAAATGTATGTTGATTGGGTGCTTGACACTTTGCTGCAATGCAGGGAGTCTCACAGTGCCCTGGGCATGGATGGATACATGCAACACGTTCAGCGAGTACTCAAGACTAGAGAATCAATTGAGAAAAGGTAGGATGTTTACCATATTGTGGTCAAAGTCATGTGAAGCTTTGTTTGAATGCTCCCCAGGGAGTGCAATTGTAGGCACAGCTTGACTCTCTGTCATGTTGAAAGGCATGGATGGATACATGCAGCATGCTCAGAGGGTTGTCGGGATCAGAGACTCAATTGGGAAAAGGTATGAATCAATACATCAGTAACATTCAAATTAATAATTTATATACAAAAGTCATGCAATGTGTATATAGGCATATAGGCATGTATATAGGCATGTATACAGGGCACAGGCATTTCAAGGAATTAGTATTTCTAGTGGGTATCAGTTCACCTTACCTTGGTTGAGTGCAGCTTATTCACCTCACCTGAGTTGAGTGAAGCCCAGTATTGATGAATTACTTTGTAATGTAGAGTAAATTATCACAGTGGCTGTGATTCAAAATGTGAACCCTCCAATAGAGGGACACTAGTCGAAAAAAGATTAACAAGTTTTGCAATAGATCTGCTGGGTCAAATGTTACCCAGAACGATAAATTTGCACAAGAAGTTTGCTTGCACAATGCTGCACTCTATCCAGGCTTGCTTTAGTATTCTATATTGAGTGACCACATTGTGACCAAACCTTACCAGTTCATGCCTTCTTGTTGTTACAGATTGAGGGAGATAAAGGGCATTTACATTATTGGCCAACCCAAGGTGAGCGCGGTGACGATCTCTTCAAAAGACTTTGATGCCTTCCGTCTTGGGGCGGGCCTCTCTGATAGAGGATGGAACCTGTATACAGTGCAGAATCCGTCTGGGTAAGTGATGATGGAGGAGAAGGAGGGGACGAAGAGGAGGAGGAAGAAGAGGAGGAGTAGCAGGAAGAGGAGAAGTAGGAGGAAGAGGAGGAGGAGGTGGAGGAGGATATTATTTTGATGTACCCAGTGCACATCTATTGGAGTAAGTAATGATTAAGATGATGCTGATGTCGAGAAGGAGGAGGAAGAGGAGGAGGAGCTAGAGGAGGAAGAAGAGGGTAAGGAGATGATGATGATGTAGAGGAGAAGGAGGAAAAGGAATAAGAGAGGGAGAAAGAGAGGAGAAAGCAGAAGAAGAGGAGATGATGATGATGATAATAATGAAAAGGAAAAGACGGAGCTGGAGGAGGAGGAGGAGGAGGAGAAGGAGGAGCTGGAGTAGGAAGAGGATGTGGAGGAGGAGATGATGATGATGATAATAATGAAAAGGAAAAGACGGAGCTGGAGGAGGAGGAGGAGGAGCTGGAGTAGGAAGAGGATGTGGAGGAGGAGATGGTGATGATGTATAGTAGGAGAAGGAGGAGGAAGAGGAGGAGGAGGAGGAGGAGATGATTATGATGATCAGTGCACAATTACTTGTGGTAACTAATGATGAAGATGATGCTGATGTCGATGATAGGGCGAAGGGGTGGGGGAGGAGGATAATTGTCCAGCGCAGTGACGATTGCATTCAAAGACCTTGATGCCTTCCGTCTAAGGGCCAGGCCTCTCTGAGAGATGGTGGAACTTGTACACAGTGCAGAATCCTTCAGGATATGATTGAGGAGGAGGAGAAGAAGAAGGAAGAGGAATAGGAAGTGGAGGAGGAGAGGAGGAAGAGGTACAGAATCCATCCAGGGAAATGATGTGATGATGATGGTGAAAATAAGGAGTAGGATGCCTTCCACCTTGGAGAAACGCTCTATGAGATGAGGAAAATGATGATTTAAGGTACAAGATGCAGAATCTATCTGCATAAGTGTTGGAGAAGAAGGAGCAGGAGGAGGTTGAGGTGGAAGATGAGGATGATGAAGAGGAGAAGGAGAACAAGGAGGAGGAGGAGGAGGTGATGAGGATAACTTTGATGATGATGGTGACGCTAATAATGACCATCGTGGTAGTGGGTTGATCATCAGAAGATTATGATGATGATAATGACGACAATAATGATAGT
Source organism: Temnopleurus reevesii (assembly GCA_036244855.1). NCBI lineage: Eukaryota > Metazoa > Echinodermata > Echinoidea > Temnopleuroida > Temnopleuridae > Temnopleurus > Temnopleurus reevesii. The sequence continues at coordinate 32,667 of BQKZ01007503.1, read as the reverse complement.
GATGCTTGATTGATTATAATGATGATGATGATCATCAGTGTTAGGATGAGGGAAAATGATTGACGCGATGAAGAAGACGATGATTAAAATTATAATAAACTCTGTGTATGTCAGTAATCATCTCAGCAATGATAAATAAATTCTTAATTGAAGAGAGTTGATCAGTTACCTCACGATGTGCAAACGTAGAACGTTAGTATAGTGACATTTCGGCTGCTATATACTGCTAGCCTTCATCAGACTATATGAAGATAGACTACGCTGCGCGCGCCTTATATTGCCTCGGTAGAGGCTCGGGTGCATGCTCTTGTTCTTAGCGCTGTGATCGGTTGCTGCCGTTGACCAATCAGCGGTCGCGCCATTGTTCCCCGCCGAGATTAAAATCTTGTTTTCACTTTAATAATTATAACCAAGTTACAAATTAAAAAGTATTTTCCACTCTGTTCATTTTCCTGGCAGAATATGTCTGACGGTAACTGACCTTCTTGGCAAGGAATCTGCAGACCAGTTTGTGAATGATGTCAGGGAATGCACAGCAGAGATTATGAAAGACCCCAATGCAAAGGCTCAAGGCATGGTAAGTATTAAACCATTGTGGTTTAGGGGTTTCTAATTTCCTTGTATTGGTTGCTAGTTCAAAGCCCTCCCAGATGAGATTGGTCTACTTGGCAAAGAGTATGCAGATCAGTTTGTAAATGATTTAAGGGAATGCACAGCAGAGATCACGAAAGACCCGAACGCCAAGGCCCAAGGCATGACACATGTAAGTGAAGTGTAGTTGATCTGCTGCTATCCTAGAGGATTGAAGATTCAAATCCCTCTCAAAAGCATTAATTTCATCTTGTGGGTGAGGAATAAGCAGACCAGTTTGTGATTGATGTCACAAAATGTATGACAGAGATCATGAACATCCTGAATACAAAGGCTCAAGGCATGGTAAGTCTTGTGTGATGGTTCCGACTCTAACCTTAAGGGTTTGCGGTTCTTACCCTGTGGAGAACACTAACTGATTTATAGGAGTTTGTTCCTAAAGTCAGGGAATGGTAGGTACTAGCACTTTGACATTAATAGGTTAATCCACATTTATCATTTCTTTTGAGGACTAAAAAATTAATGCTTTGACAAGAATGTTACCTGGTTAATGCAATTTTTTATGTGGTAAACGAGAGATTTTTTTTTTAAATTTCATAAAGAATAAGCTTGTAGCAGCAACAAGAACTTGCCTGACAGTTCCCATTACCATTGCAACAATCAGAGACATTATTTCTCATCCAATCTTCCTCTTGTGTCATCACACAACCTTTCCAAATGTTCAGTATATATGAGAGTCAAGTCATTGACTATTGCCAGGTCTCTCTCAGTGCAAGGCTGTATAACATTGTATTACAATGCAGAATATGAGGCATTGTCTGACTGCCCACACTCATTGTTTGATAACATGACTTCTGATTCTCATCCAATTAAAATCCAGGACTAAGGGGGTGTTGCTCAAAATCAACTGCAAATCAGCTGCAACTTCGCAAATTGTAAAATTCGCGCACGGTATGCACATTTAACAAGACGCGCTTGAAACAATGATTTTGATTTGTACATTCCGATCAACTGCAACTTGCGATCAATTGCAACTTTTGAACAACACCCCCTTAGTTGAATTAGTCAGCTCTGATTAATTTGTTGCTGTGATAAGATTAATGAAGCATCCTCCTTAAAGGTGTTTGGCAAAGTTACGGAAGCATTTAAGAATGACTGGTATCGTTTCCCGTGCCTAATGTTTCATAATAAAAGAGGTAATACCAGTCATTCTTAAAGCCGTTCATAACTTGGTGAAACACCAGCCATGTACATTTATATAATTCAAGTGATTACTGTTTAAGGTCGAAGAAGACATCCAGACAAATTAGGCTTCAGAAAAGTTATAGAGAAGCTTGATTTTCATATAGAATTTTATTGTCAAAAGCTGCAGCAATAATATTGACATGATCATTCTGTGTCAATTCATTATACATGTTTTAACAAGATATCTGTACATGTATGTCTTCTATAAAATGTAAATGTACATAAAATGGTAAATCTGTGTATTGTTCTTTTAAAATGTATAGTACATACATGAAATCCACATCATTAAACAAATGGGCATTCAAAAAATATACATTTAAATGATATTTACAAATTATATGCATTTCTTATGTCGTATATGAGTTTTAATTTCCGAAAAATACTGGATTTTGATACAAACTTACTTGTATAAACTTTGAAACAAATTTACAGAACGCAGACCTCTCAACCCATATCAGAAAAATAAGAATGATTTGCTGTAAACGTGAAAAGAAACAATATTTCCTGTATGACTGTGTAGAAGAATTATCAAGAAAATTGGAAAACTGTTTTGAAATGGTCTTGAAACTCTCTCAAAATAGTCAAAAATTTATATATTTTACTCAAAATTCCGAATGGTTGGGAGGTGTGCAATTGGGGATATTTTTCTACTCAGATCAACAAATTGCATTGATTAATCACAACTAAACTGTATTTACAAAAGCAAAGGTAGTTTGCAAACATAATTTGTCTTCAAATTATTGTGCAGCAGGGCTCCCTGGTAGAGCAGGCCTACACGGCTTGAATGGGACTACACTGCTTTTTTTAATAAGATAATAAATAGATAAATAATAAATAAATGTCTTTATCTATATCTTGACTTTACAGGCAGCGATCTATGGAATGGCATCCACTCTGCCTGATCGATCCCTGGTCGCCGAATTCATCTGCGGCTATCTGGATGCTTTCTACAGTACTGAGAACTAAAAAGAGTGAATTACATCCTAAGTGATAGTCTGAAATAAGCTAGTTCCAGAAAAGCCAACCTTTCAGAAGATGTTTGTACATGTACAAGGATAGAAATTGAAATGTGAATCATTGAACAGCTGAACCAAATATTTTCTTACAAGAGGAAGTCTACAATTTAGCCCACCACACTACTCACGACTGGCCCAAGCCCATTTGGGAAATAAATTGTAGTTGCTTTTTTTTTGTATTTCAACAAAAAGCAAATGTTTTTGCTTAGTAAAAAAAAAACAATGCTTTTCCGTATGACTGTGTAGTAGAATTATAAAAAAAATATAACTAAATACATGTAGTCTAAAATGTATTACCGTGTATTTACTCCAAATTCCTAATGGTTGGGAGATCTGCAGTTAAACAGCTGAACCAAATATTTCACGACCGTCCAAGCCCACTTGGGAAATAAATTGTAGTANGATATATTTTACTCAAAATTCCGAATGGTTGGGAGGTGTGCAATTGGGGATATTTTTCTACTCAGATCAACAAATTGCATTGATTAATCACAACTAAACTGTATTTACAAAAGCAAAGGTAGTTTGCAAACATAATTTGTCTTCAAATTATTGTGCAGCAGGGCTCCCTGGTAGAGCAGGCCTACACGGCTTGAATGGGACTACACTGCTTTTTTTAATAAGATAATAAATAGATAAATAATAAATAAATGTCTTTATCTATATCTTGACTTTACAGGCAGCGATCTATGGAATGGCATCCACTCTGCCTGATCGATCCCTGGTCGCCGAATTCATCTGCGGCTATCTGGATGCTTTCTACAGTACCGAGAACTAAAAAGAGTGAATTACATCCTAAGTGATAGTCTGAAATAAGCTAGTTCCAGAAAAGCCAACCTTTCAGAAGATGTTTGTACATGTACAAGGATAGAAATTGAAATGTGAATCATTGAACAGCTGAACCAAATATTTTCTTACAAGAGGAAGTCTACAATTTAGCCCACCACACTACTCACGACTGGCCCAAGCCCATTTGGGAAATAAATTGTAGTTGCTTTTTTTTTGTATTTCAACAAAAAGCAAATGTTTTTGCTTGTATATAAATACATGTAGTCTAAAATGTATTACCGTGTATTTACTCCAAATTCCTAATGGTTGGGAGATCTGCAGTTAAACAGCTGAACCAAATATTTCACGACCGTCCAAGCCCACTTGGGAAATAAATTGTAGTATTTTTTTTTTTTACATTTTGATCAAAAATATTTACATGATTCTTGTTGTAATAACTCTTATAAATTACTAAGCAAATGATTTTGCCGGAAACCTGTCTATAGTGACCACCTACATGTACATTGGTCCTGTCCAGATGAAAATGTGTGTTCGGGGCCCTTTCTATAAAGGTCACCTGTATTCAGTGGCCACTTTCTCTGTTTCCCTTTGATGGCCACTATAGACAGGTCTGACTTTATTCACAAAGGTTGGTTTCACTGGGGTTTATCTGAAATGTCTCAACAAGACCAACAAAATCCCAACATAAGGATATATTATCGAGAGTTTACAAATCATTCAGAACATTTCAATTGAAATATATTTTACTATGAATCAGTCAAATTATTTTAGGTGAATAATATTTTCTGATGATTACGCAGAATATGTCATATTTCTATGACATTCCAACATATTTTACAAATATGAAAATATTTCAATTCAATAATATTTTAGTAAAATAAATCTTTGGTTCATATTGGCTATATAAAGTCTACTGGAAAGAAAATGGACCAATGTTCTTGCATTGACCATCATACTGAGTTAATGTATGGAAAGGTGAATGAAACTTCATTGAAATTAATGTAGAGAAATCATTATAGCCGCGTACAATTATTCTTCATAACAAAGATGTACTGCAAATCATTATCTAAATTTCTATGTAAATATTCTTTTTAGTCAAATCATATTTTTGCTACAAGTAAAATGGGATCATAGATATATATTATAATTTTGAAACACCATTTTTTTAATGAGTCGGGCTTGTCAAATGTGAGTTGTTGATTTACAAGTCATTTACAACATAGTTTTGAAGAAAATACAATATAATTGTATAAGAAGTTAATGAAATAACAGTATCGTTTTTACATTATATTTTTAATGTGAACCACTGATCCATATTCATCGGCAAATATTGGTCAATTTTAGACCAACTCATTTCAAATTTACACGCAAAATACAGGTTTAGGCAAATAAAAAATACTCAGCAAATACACATGAACTTTAAAAACCAATATTTAAAAAAGAAATAACGTAATTGTAGAAGCTATTTCTGAAAGGGTATCATACCTGTAGGTTTGAAAATTGAACAAAAATTTAGTGGTTTGGAAAATTCCTCTCTCCTACACTGACGACTATATGTCTAGTATTTACCTCTGTCAGTGCTTTTTAGAATAAAATTAATAAGGATTAGATTATAAAAAGTTAATTCCAGACAGTATTATTACAGCACTATGCAAGATGAGTGATTGGGAAGATATTTTCTATGAGGCCTAAAATTAAGCTGTTTGGTTGCCCTTCACCGTCCTACCCTCTGAAAAGATGTCCGACCCTGATTTTTCCCTGATATACATTTTAGTGATAAAGAGTCAATTATTAATTACAATTTCTTGACCCCAAAGTCATTAACTTCGCATAGACAACATTTAGCAATTCATTTTGGAAGAATGCTTTAATTTGGGGTGGATTTCCACGGTCCTGGCAAATTAACAAACGAAAATTCCAATCGACCTATATTATTTTAAAAAAACGGACATTCTAGGGCAACCAAACAATTTTTTTACTTGACCTACTTGTAAGGAAGTAGCAGAGACTGGTATTTTAAAGTGCAATTAGAAAAATGAATGTGTATGATAACAGCACATGCCACTTATGAAATTTCCTGATTCGGGGGTTTTTGCTGGAGATGTTTATTTGCGGGAAATTTTATATGTATTTTGAGAATTATAACCTTTACCTCATGGCATCTCTTATTGAAGTGAAAATTTTAATTTCTTAATAAATTTTTGTACTTTGATTAAATTATGTCCAGTTTTGATTGAATGTGTTTTGTATTAGTGTATTATAACATTTTTCTACAGCATAATAACCAGAGTACATGTATCTAGAGCTGAAGCTCTTTGGACATGTGAAATTTAATAAAAGTGTAGAAAATATGATGCAAAGGGTTGGACAAGCAATAAGAGTTAGGACAATGTCCAAGTGTATAAAAATATAATTTTTACCTTGCCAAAGGTCTTCTGCAAGCCTTCAACTTAATACATGCATGAAGGCATAAAAGTTACATGTACAACAAAAACATCAATACATTATCAAAGTACAAGTAAAACATACCAAGGGCTGGAGAGTGACTTGGCGTACAAGGAACAAAGAAATTGGACAAAGTAAACAACTTCATTCAAGCCTTCACAATAGCTTGATGCACAGAGATGAAATTTCCTTCCCTCTTATCCTACGGAGAGATGTCAAAGAGGTGTGCACCTGTTTCAGTGAATTTCAAACGGGAACCAACCCCTGGAATTATGGTGCTCTCATTGAATTAAGAAAAATCAAATGAACAAACTGAAAATTTGAGCAAAATCGAACACCCCGTTAGAACGTTATGAATTTTCATATTCACAGAGATTTGGCGATCACTGCGATCTGTGTGATCGGCAGCACCCACTGAATCTGTGAGGTCATGTCGGATAGTCATATCTCTGACCTTGAAAATTCATAACTTTTTATTCAATGAGAGCACTATAATTCTAGGGTTTGGTTTCCATTTAAACGCTTAGAATTATTGTGAATTTTTAATGGAAGTTCTTTGTTTTGTCCTTGTGAAACAATGATTTGGGTCATGCCCTATAAAAAAAAAAATAATAAAATATTAATACACATCACATCATCTTCGAGTCTAGATTAATAAAAATACACATTAAGTACATGTCATATTTCAGTCTTGATTAAAGCAATGTACTTAATAATAGACATAGGGGGTGTTGTTCAGAAGTTGTAATTGATCGCAAGTTGCAGTTGATCGGAACGTGCCAATCAAAATCATTGTTTCATACGTGCTTTGTATCCTCTGGAAAAAGCGCTAATCAATTATCATTATTATTATTTTTTAAATGCGCGGACCGTACGCGATTGAAATTGTGTGTAACAATTTGCGAAGTTGCAGTTGATTTGCAGTTGATTTTGAACAACACCCCCATAGACTACCAGCAATTATCCTTTCAAGTGGGGGATCCACCAATAAATTCAAAATTATTTCTGTCAGATATTGAATAGAATGAAAAGCTCTGAGACATTACAGGTACATAATTTGGCAAAAGACAAAAAACCGGATCCTACGTGTTTCTAACTTATTGCAGGGCCCATTGGGAGAACAGTTCAAAGAACTGAAGCGGCTACCCTGGGTAATATGATACATTATTATTATTGTTTTGATGATTTCTTATTCAAATCTTTTGGCGGATGCCCCACTTAAAAGGAACCAAGATTGCTGATTGCCTAAGTACATGTATCTCTACAAACTTCTGGAATAGTGATGAAATAAAATATCATGCAAATTCAATCTTAACCTCTCTGATATGTTTTGTGATCATCATCATGATTCATTCATTGAGAATAATTCGTTCCGCTGTTTGTCTCATTTTGCAAAGATATATTCCAGAAGTTTGTTATTTCTGCAGTACTAATGAATATTCTCATATATAATAATGTTAACAATCATACATGTTTTACAAGAAAATAATATTCAAGTTGCCATGCAAAAATATATCTCTGCACACATCACTCTACAACATAATGTATTGTGTACATGTATGGTAAAAATATTGTAAAAATTTACAATAGTTTTAAAAATGTAATTATATAAACAATGAAAATATATGCACAAATCATATATTTTGTTTTTATTCCTGCCAGCTGTCTCGATTCCCTGCGGTCAATTTAAGTATTCTTTTATAAGACAGCACACAAACAAATCATCAGATTTTTCTCCACACATGAAAACGTTGTTATATAAATTGATGTGCTGTAACACAGCGCAATGCTCTATGCGGACGACACACAAGTCTACACCATCTTCAACTGTGCCGACCGTGACCTTGCTGTTGATAGCGTGAACAAATGTCTGCGAGATATTCGAATCTGGTCCACCAAGAACAGACTCACTCTCAACGACACAAAGACAGAAGTCGTCCATTTCACATCTAAATTTCTCTCCCGACGTAACCCCGACATCAACATTAGAATAAATGGAAAAGACATACCGACAACTGATGTAGTCCGCAACCTTGGGGCAACAATGGACCAACACCTCACCTTGAAGGCACATGTCAAGAAGACCTGTCGTTCAGCAATGGTGGCCATACGTAAAATAAGTAGCATTCGAGAAAATCTAGACCAACGTACTGCCCAAATGCTGATACATGCTTTTGTCACGTCCAGGCTCGACTCCTGCAATGCCCTTTTAGGAAACCTGCCCGACACTGAAATTAATAAACTACAACGTATCCAGAACATAGCAGCCCGAATCGTTACAAGAACACGTAAACATGAACATATAACACCTCTACTCCTTCAACTTCATTGGCTTCCGATCCATCATCGCATCGAATTCAAAATCCTCCTTATGGTCTACAAAGCACTCAATGGTACCGCCCCTTCCTACATATCAAGTCTCATAAATCAATACACCCCTGCTAGAAACCTCCGCTCCACAGACATGAACCTCCTCCAAACTCCAAGGGTTAGAACTAAATTCTACGGGGACCGGGCTTTCTGCAACCTCGCACCATCACTTTGGAACTCTCTTCCTCTTCTTCTCCGGGATGCATCGACACTACACACCTTTAAGCAATATCTAAAAACATACATGTTTAACTCAATAAAGTAGATTTCCTCCTTCATATATTACTGATAATTTGTACAACTAGTTATGCCATATTGTTAATTTTTATATATTTTCGCTAATAGTCTATGCATTTATGTATTGTATACCATGTATTAATTATGTTTGTTAAGCGCATAGGGACGTCCCTACGTATTTTGCGCTATATAAAAATATCATTATTATATTATTATTATTATTTGTCAGCAAGAGCAAATTACAAAAATACTGGTTATTATTACCATTATCATTTTTCTGCTTCATGTATTTTCCTGTGAAATAACCCACATCTATTGACACATCAATTTTCCAATCCCTGATTAGCTTTTTGGTATGCAAATTCACAAATCTCCTAATGCTATTTTCACTTTTGAATGAAATTTTGCCCATCAATCTTTCCCTTGACTATCTTAGAGTTGCAAATTCGCATATTTCATTTGCTATTTCACTTGTGGAATGAAAATTTCACAGACAACATTTTCTTCTTGACTACCTTCGAGTTGGAAGTTTATAAATTTCCTGTGCTATTTCATTTGTGGATTGAAAAGTTGACCTGTCAACTTATACCTTGACTACATTAGAATTGTAAATTCACAAATTTCCTTTGTAAATTCACAAATTTCCTTTGCAAATTCACAAATTTAATTTTCTACTGCATCTGTGGATTCAAAAGTTCACACGTCAACTTTTTCCTTGACTACAGTCGAATTGCAAACTCACAAATTTCCTTTTCTTTCTTAAATTTCACCGGAATTGCAAATTCAAAAATTTAATTTTCTTTTTCAGTCGTAGATTAAAAAAGTTCATCTGTCAAATTTTTCCTCGAATTATTCGAGTTGCCAATTCACAGATTTTCTCTGCATCTTGTCTGATGGTCTTCATACTCGTGTCGTCTTTCCGGCGAGAACTCTCGGCCGCAATGAAGACACCCAAGCTTGCCTTGTCTCCGCTTAGTGCTGTTAGGTCGGGCAGTCGTCCATTGATGGCTCTCGGGGTTGGTCTCGTCCTGGGGTGGATAAAGGAAAGGATGATAATAATAATAATGATGATGATGATGATGATGATGATGAGGATGATGATGATGATGATGATGACGATTATACTTCTAACAGTGCTCCTCATGTAGCTCTAGATAGAATGAATTTCAGAGATGGGTATTTTCATGGGGTTGGGTAAACTTTTCATGCAAAATGACAAGTTTATTTCTAGCTACCAAGGATCTTGTTATAGCAAGTTCATATGTTTCAGTCGTAGAGTAGTTCCTAATCTCGCCTTTCGACCTTAAGGTCATAATTTCAAATCCCATCCATGATGTTAATTTCCTTCAGCAAGAAATTCATCAAAATTTTGCTGCACTCGGCCGAAGTGAGGTGAAGCACATAGGGTTGACCGATTCAATTAGTATGCAAAAGTATAATTATCATTATCATTATCAAATATCTTGTTTATGTCGCAACTCATCACAACATGTGTCCACTTTCTAACTTACATCTTGAGTTAATGCCCAATCTGCTTGAACCTTCCCCTTTCGAAAAGCGATCTACGACAGCCTCATTTATAATGTTACAGTATTTTCTAAGCATCAAATCTATCTTTAGCCTGGTCAAGCAAGATTTCTTTGTTATAAATATAAAATTTTGATTGGTCAGACCTCATTATGACAAATGTCCACTGCTGAAGCTAATATTTGAGTGTACATATTTTTCAGTGATTTCAGACATACAATGACACATTATCGAGAGGTAATATTCAAGTTTTGAAAGATCTCTTACACAGGTCTATGGGCATTCTAATGAAATAATTCATGTTAACATACAGTCAAACCTGCTTTAGCGACAACCTGTATATACAGACCACCTGTCATATAAAGACCACCTACATGTATCTTGACTCCCTAGAATGCAATTTACATACAAATGAATCTGTCTGTAGATTCCTATTACAGTCAAACCTGCTTTAGCGACAACCTGTATATACAGACCACCTGTCATATAAAGACCACCTATCTTGACTCCCTTGAGTGCGATTTACATACAAATGAATCTGTCTGTAGATTCCTATTACAGTCAAACCTGCTTTAGCGACAACCTGTATATACAGACCACCTGTCATATAAAGACCACCTATCTTGACTCCCTTGAGTGCGATTTACATATAAGTGGACCTGTCTATTAAGACCACCTGCTGTAAAGAGCACTTTTTCGTCTCCCTTGGTGGTCTTTATAGACAGGTTCAACTGTATTAGGAATAATAAAACCCCGGCAAAAGTATCAGCTCAAATGGTTACTTACATCTTGAGTTAATGCCGAATCGGGCCGATCCCTCCCCCTCCCGACGGCGATCTCCGACGGCCTCCAAGCGTGGTCGGAGCTCTCCTGCCATGGGTTCACCTTCTCCCCGCATCCCCCCTGGGCATGCATCATCGGCATGGAGGCCGGCGTGTGCAGCACCTCATACGGGTTTCTGTAAAGAAAAGAGAGACAAATCCTAATTAGACAAAGGGTAAGAACAATTATAGCTTTCATCGTTCTGGAATATGCATGAGGTCAAAAGTAAAATGTGAATCACTAAACAGCTGAGAAAAAGTGAGAGAAAACATAACATCAATAACCACACTTTCAGCTATTCACTTGTGATGAAAGGTTTTCCTTTATGGAACTCCACCTCATACATATTCTAGAATGGTTGACAGTCTCTTTTTATATGGGTTTCTTTTCATCAAGTAGAGAAAAAAATGAAGATTGAGTAAATTAATTTTTGTCGATATGACTACTGGGCATTCATTGGTGGCATGGAGGCGAGCGTGTGCTGCACTTCATACGGGTTTCTGATCATCAAATGTAGAGTAAAATCATATGTGAAAACAATAGCTTCCAATTGCACCTTACATTGTACATAGGTTTCTGTTCATCAAATATACATTGTAGAGTAAAATCATATATGAAAACAAAAGCTGCCGATTTCAGCCTGTAAATTTTCTCTTTTTTCTGTTGCTGCTGGGTGCTCATCTGTGGTATACACGGAGGCGGGCGTGTGCTGCACCTCATTTGGGTTTCTTGAACAAAATGAGAGAAATGAAGGGAAAGTGAAAAAAATAACATCCAATTCTACATTTGAATGAGAAGGTACATGTACTTGTAATGATTCATACAAAAATGTGCTGCACCGCGAAACTGAAATGCCAAGCGTTCCAGAATATGAAGGATGTCAAAAGTAGAATGTGAATAACTAAACAGCTGAGTAAAAGTGAGAGAAAACCTAGCAACAATAATCACACTTTCAGCCATTCACTTGTAATGAAAGCTTTAATTCAATTCATGGAAATTCACCTCATACATATTCTAGAATGGTTGACATCTCTTTTCATATGGGTTTCTTTTCATAAAGTAGAGAAAAAAATGAAGATTGAGCAAATTAATTCTTGTCGATATGACTACTGGGCATTCATTGGTGGTATGGAGGCCGGCGTGTGCTGCACCTCATACGGGTTTCTATTCATCAAATAAAGAGTAAAGTCAGATGTGAAAACAATAGCTTCCTATTGCACCTCATATCTGTTTCTATTCATCAAATATAGAGTATAATCATATGTGAAAACAATAGTTTCCAATTGCACCTCATACGGGTTTCTATTCATCAAATAAAGAGTAAAGTCAGATGTGAAAACAATAGCTTCCTATTGCACCTCATACCGGTTCTGTCCATCAAATATACATTGTAGAGAAAAATCATATGTGAAAACAATAGCTTCCGATTGTACCTCATATGGGTTTCTGTAGAGCAAATTCATATGTGAAAACAATAGCTTCCTATTGCATCTCATATCTGTTTCTGTTCATCAAATATAGAGTATAATCATATGTGAAAACAATAGTTTCCATTTGCACCTCATACCAGTTCTGTCCATCAAACATACATTGTAGAGTAAAATCATATGTAAAAACAATTATAGCTTCCGATTTCAGCCTGCAAATTTTTTTTTTCTGTTCTGGGAAATATCGCAGCTGGGCATTCATCCATGGCATACATGGTTGGACATAGGACGATTGCCATCTTGTGGCTTGCTGTTACATATTCATGAGATATTTATATAATATTGGATGGCAATGAATGGAATACCAGGGAATATTGCACGAGTTAGGGCAATATTGCACGAATTGAAGATGAGTGCAATATTGGCCCTAACGAGTGCAATTTTCCCGGTATTTCATGAAATAAAGCCATCCAATATAATTATTATTATCTTTACATTAGCCTTTGACTTACCAGTATTATTGTAGACGTACCAGAAGGCTGATCACTGCTTTGCGCATGCGTGAAATTGAAGCCGTGTAACATGGCCTAATGTTGCATGGCTTAAAACTCTCATATAGATAATAATAGATGATAATAATAGATGCAATTTATAAAGCGCACGTATCCACTCTGCTGAGTGCTCAAGGCGCTTTACATTATTATTACCATGGCTTTAGCCCGGTAGCCATTCACGGCGCACTTGGCATTTCAAAGAATAAATATTCCTGCCAGGTACCCATTCACCTCACCTGGGTTGAGTGCAGCACAATTCTTTATCAATAACAGTTACTCATATAAATTTGAAGCCTTTTCTCCCTAATAGTGTATGATTTTTGTTTGAATATATCCGTCCCACTTGTTATTGTGAACAATTGTTCACAATAACAAATAAAATAATAATAATAGATTCAATTTATATTGTGCACGTATCCACTGTGCTGAGTGCTCAAGGCATTTTGCATTATTATTACCCTGGCCTTAGCCCAGCAGCCACCAGCACACTTGGCATTTCAATGAATAAATATTCCTACGAGGTACCTATTCACCTCACCTGGGTTGAGTGCAGCATAGTATGAATGAATTTCTTGCTGAAAGAAATTAACACCATGGGTGGGACTCAAACCGTGGACCTCTGCATAAAAGGCGAGAGTCAGAACCACTACACCATGACACTTCTATTCTTCACAAGAGACCTGTCTTACCCTATTTTCTGTCTGAAAGCTTGGACATAGTACTGGTTGTCGGCTTGCAGCTTGCTGTTATTCCTCATCTGTTTGTCTAGCTCTGTTCTGATAACCTCCATCTAAATGAGAAAAAGAAAGAGATACATGTAGAGAGTGAGTGAGAGTGAGAGTGAGATAGAGTGAGCATGAGAAAATGATGGATACAGACTTGCAATGACTGGTATTCATAAAACAACAGAAAGAATTTGTACCTGTACATGGTAGCTGACATTGAACCCCATCTCTGTCTTATCTTTGGTTTAATGAAGGTGGGGGGGGGGGGAAATAAAATTTACATTTTTCTGCAATCTTCCTGATCTGGAAAAACACATCATATTTCCTTTTTAATCTACAAAACTAATACATCGTTGTTAATACCAAATTCTCATTCTATATTTTTCAACATTAAAGGGGAATTACAATCATGAAATAAATCTGCTTATTTCAAAAGGTATAATATATATCTAATGATTGGAATATGCGTTTCAATATATAAGTATTTGATTTAGAGCTAAATCACCATTTTCTGAGCCAAGTTATCGTCTGCTTACATTTGCTGAGCGCTGCCATTTTATTATTGGTACAAGAAAGTATTTTCATTCCCAAATAATAAAATTCTTGATTGGTTATAAAAGAATTTAACATTTGAGAAAAAATATTATATAAATGTGGACATATATTTTATTATTTGACAATGGTCTAATGTCCCTTAAAAAGTCATTTTTGTGCATTGAAATTCTTTTTTCTTGGCATACATGACGTACAACATGGAGTAATGATGTATGACATGTTGAATAACATGAAGCTTCTTCAGAACAAAACGAATGAAAGAAAGGAATCTGTTTTATTGCTTGGCTATTTAAACTATTGTATATGACTTTCTAAAGCGTTATACAATCAGATGAAGACCAGAACAAAAAGAAGAATCTGCGGTACAGGTTGGCCTTTTAAAGTCATGCATTCGTGAAATATAGGGTCATTGACAAAACGCTACGTTTTCACATGTATTCAAACAATAGAATACAATACCTGGAAGGCTTGCTGAATAAAGGAAATTATGTTATGCCAGGCAAGCTCACTGAAAGTAAATTTATTTAGTATAAACAGATGATTTGAAAACTGAATTATTTATCACAATGCTTACTAAAATATTGAAAATCTATCATGCATTTTTTCTAACATAACATATTTTATTCACCAAAGATTGAACTATTTCAAGGTTTCATGAATATTTCCCTTGCCATTGAGAATGATATCAATGGATATTGTCGAAATATCTGTTCTGAACAAAATGGCAGCCCCTTTGTAATGTGATAGCAGACGATAATCTGTTATAAAATATTGGGAAATTTATGCTTTTCTGAATTCATTGTAGAGCTTGATCCAGTCCAAATAGTATAGAAATGTGACACCTTTCTTATAGGTTCATATTATCCTCTAGGGGTTATTCTCCTTTAAAATATTTATTCTGCCTAATTTGATACATAGATATAGTTGTCTCAAGCTCATTGTGCAGAGCAATCTTCTGATTAGGTGGTGATGATGATGATGATGATGTTATTGTTGATGATGATGTTATTGTTGATGATGATGATGAAGATGGTGAGGATGATGATGTTGATGATGATAATGAAGATGGTGAGGATGATGATGTTGATGATGATGATAATGATGGTCATGATGATGGAAGATAGTGACGATGGGAAAAAAACGATGGTGATAATGAAAATAAAAACGTCTTGGAATTTTCTTTTTTTTCATGATTTGCTATTAAAGAGAGTATTTTGTATACACACCTGTTTATTCAACCGCTGATAGTTACGTTTCCAAGTCTCAAGCTCATTGCGCTGACCGCTTTTTGTCTTTTCCATTTCAGCGCAGCGTTCACGGAAATCAGTTTTGTAGGTTTCAACCTGGAACAGAAGAAAATTACAAAAATCACTAACTTAAAGCCATATATTTTATCATCAGGAAAAGCATCTTAATGACAATTACTATAATCTCCCATGGAAAATTGATTGGATCACATGTTTTGGTAAAAACAGATTTTGCTTCTTCACAAAAATTTTGACTCATTATGATGCACATTTGTATATGTGTACAAACATTGTCAACAAGAAGAAACTAACAACATCCCAATGTGCCAAATTGGTCCGAAATCATGAAAATATCTGCATGCTAAAATATTGGCTATACAATATCATATTTTGTCCTATGAGTGTCCAATGAGTGTCTTATTTTCTGACTCTCGCCTTTCAAACAGAGGGTCATAGGTTTGAATCCCACCAAAGGCGTTAATTTCCGTCAGCAAGAAATTCATCCACATTGTGCTGCACTCAACCCAGGTGAGATAGATGGGTACCTGGTAGGAATTTATTCCATGAAAAAGTTTACCGGTAATCCCTTAATAGCTGCACTGCTAAAGCCTAGGTAATAATGCTGCAATTGTAGAGCGCATAGGGAATTCTTCATAAAGAGTTTATAAGCGTTATATAAAAGTTGTTCATTATCATGCACTGCTAAAGCCAGAGTCATAATGCTGCGATTATCGAGCGCTTACCGTAGGAACTTCTCCTGAAGAGGTGACAAGCACGATATAAAAGCATTTCATTATCATTTTTCTTAAATACTAGATTAATCCTACGAGTTGGCAGCTCTGTATTACTCCTCACCTGTATAAGCGCTGTCTCGAGTGCTCCTTTTGATCTCTTGAGTTCCTCTTCGGCGTGCTCCTTTGCGTTCTTGAAGTCCTTGCATGTGGTACAGGGTTTAAAGGTCATCTGAGTCACAGTGGCTAGTCTTCGCTGAAGCTCCTGAACATTTCAATAAATACATACAAGGTACAGTCCAACCTCGTTATAAAGAACGCTCATATATATTTTTTGAATATAATCAATTGACATTTCGGTGACAATGCTTTGTTTTCCGTAATCTAATTTATTGAAATTCTTGCACGTGATACAGGGTTTAAAGGTCATCTGAGTCACAGTTAGCTACCGGTAGTCGTCGTTGGAGCTCCTGAACATTTCAAGAAAAAAATATGTATTTCTTGAAGCTTTTCAATAACATCTTGAACCTATATGCATTATTTTAGTTATAATATCCAAAGACCCAAAAAACACAAGCAGTAGTGTACATGTATATCCATATAGTGACTGCTCTACATAACTTATCTAATTATTATTACTATTATATAAGGTACAGTCCAGCCTCATCATAAAGAGCGCTTATAAATTGTTTTTATATTATGCGGTAATATTCCAGTCATAATGCTTTGTTTTCTGTAATCTTTTTTTCACCCTGATATAAAAAGGTTTTGTAATATGCAGAAGAAATTTCGACCATATTACAACGAAAGTCACCTATAAAAGGTCATTTTGTATAGAAAAAAAGGAATGGTGATGTCATATTAATTGCCACACGTGGGACTTTTCTGGATAAATGGGCAATCCAAAAAATTATGAACAAGATGAATCCTCAATCATGTGACCAGAAAGATATTACCCCTTGTTCTATACCATCAGAAACCAGACACATTTTGGGTGATTTAAAAAAAAAATTGCCCTGTGACCTTTGACACCATGAACTCAAAATATTTTTTTTTCCTTACATACATATTTGAGCTACGTTTGGAAGAAACTGATTCACTTTTGCTGATGTTATAGTGATAACAAGCTATTGATTTGGGTAATTTTTTCCCCAAGTTTTCCTACCCTTTCACCTCTGACCCCCTGAACCCAACATCTAATTGAATCATACTCCCATGCTTAGACCATATTGAGGTAGGTTTGGTAGAAATCTGTTCCCTTATTCCAAAGTTATTGTATTCACTCCCCATTATGGGTATTCTCTCTTCTTTTGGCCCTTCGACCTTTGACCCCCTGAACCCAAAAATCTAATAACAGAGCTGCCAACCTGATAAATCACATTTCAGGGGGATTTTACCATGATATCAAGGAGATCTTTCTCTCTAACACACAATTCAATGGAGGAAATCAATGCACTAATCAGGGAGATTGCTGAAAATCTGACATTTTTCACTCAAAAATCTGCTAATTTTCAGGAAATCTCCTGCTCAATCAGGGAGACTTGGCAGCTCTGTAATATCAAAGTTCATCCTCATATGCTTATATACTTGAGCCATGTTACGTCAACGTTTGTACAACGGTGAGAACAAAAATTACATAGGCTTGGGCGGGATTTGGGGGGGGAAATTGTTCACTTTATTTCTGTCCATACTGTAGGCATATGGTGGGTCACGAAAATCACTGACAAAGCTTTTTGTTCTCACCGTCTTTTCCGCTCCGGCTGCGTCACGTTCCTTCCTCAGTGATTCACTCTCGGCTTCCTGGACCTTCTGAAGCTTTGTGAGTCTTGCGTTCTCCTTCCTTAAATTCTTGATCAACACCGACGGCAGAACATCGTCAACCTTCAATTGTCAGGCAAACAAAGAAGAAAGTTACTCAATTGAATTATAATTGTAGGTTATAAAAGTGCTCGAAGCACATTTGTGGTAAAATTACTGGATACAGGTGTCTGTCATAATTGTCATTATGCACTAAAAAAGGAAGAAATATTATTTTATTCTCACAGAAGAATCATATGAAGTTATATGACTGGAACCTGCAAGAACAATCCAACATGGACCATTAGAATCTCATCTCTCTGTTGAACCTTCTTGAGAGCTTTGCTAAACTCTTCGCATCAACTCAATAGAATATCTATTTTGATGACTGTATAAGCCAAAATAGCACACAGATATTTTCCCAATTTTAGACCTGTTTGATGCATTGGCATGGTGTTGTTTCTATGGTTTTGACAGTGAGGTAATATTCACGAGGCCCTGACTGTTAAACTCACAAAAATTAAACCACCGCAAAAATGTCTATACTCACGGATGAATCATTTGAAGGTACAGGACCAGATCCGGAGAAAACAGATCTCATATGGGCCATCTGAATTTCATCTCTTTGTTGAACCTTTTCGAGGGCTTTGCTCAACTCTTCGCATCGACTTGACAGAGCTTCGATCATCACCTGTTTCATCTTGATAGTCCTCTCAGAGTTCTTAACCTGAAAATGTTGAAAAACAAAAAGAGTCAAATCAAATCAATGAAATTAATGGGCATCATAGCAGAAGGTACATGTAAGAATCAATATGGTTGATACATTACAGATTGGTAAAATTCACAAGGCATTTGTAGTATGAACAATAGATTACAAGTGAAAAATTAAATTCAATCAATATTTGCCACATTGGTATTCTGTATATATTTTACAAACATTTGTTCCCAAATTCTGAAAAGTATAGTGTAAATACTAAGAAATGGCAAATTCACACAGAAATCAGTGATCAGGTTACAATATAGAGTGTGATTGCAAGATTGATTGTTGGCGCCCCTCTCAGCAAATATGGCGCCCCCCCCCCTTCCAGGAGGCTGAGCTGGGCTGGAAAAAAAAAGTCTTCACCTCAAATTCGGTGTCCCCTTTTGTGGAATTTGGTGCCGTTTTTAACTTAAATTTTGCGCCCCCCCCCCCCCTCACCCCCTGTTCTGACCCGAAGGGAGTGGGGGAGGGTGCAGCGTCCCTGGAGATTGCATGATTGGATGAAAATTGACCATACCTTGCCTTCCATTTCCAGCAGTGTCTTAGCAGTCTGTTCCTGCGGGCTCGCTGCTTGTAGGAGCGTTGCTCTGACCTTAGCCATGTCCTAATCTTTCTCATCCATCCGTCTCTTCAACTGACAGATAATTTCTTTGTACAGTCCAACCTCGTTATAAAAAGCACTGATATAACGAGATCTAATTATAACAAGGCCGTAGTTTTCTGAGTCTTATCTCTTCGTATTTAATTGTATTTTTGCCCTGATATAACAAGGTTTTGATATAAAGAGATAATTTCTCTAGTCCCAAGGGCCTCGTTATAATGAGGTTTGACTGTATTGGATTGTATCCCATCATGATGGCGACCCCAAGAAGCTGAACTGTCCTGAACCCCCCCCCCCAAAAAAAAAAAGTTTCACTTCAAATTTGGCACCCTTTTTACCTTAAATTTTGCATCCCCTAGTTCTGACCGAGGCATGATTGGATGAACATCAACCTTACCTTGCCTTCCATTTCAAGCAGCGTCTTAGCGGTCTGTTCCTCTGGGCTTGCTGCTTTAAGGAGCGTTGCTCTGACCTTAGCCATGTCCTCATCCTTCTCATCCATCCGTCTCTTCAACTGCCGGATGATTTCTTTGTATTGGATTGTATCCTGTAATGAAGAATAAGTGTAGAACAATGATTTATATATAATTTGAATGGCAACAAATCCACTTTTTAAAAAAATCCTCACGTCACAATAAAGAAGAAAATACATTCCCAGAAGACTTTCATCGGTTGAGGATGATCAAATAAAATTAAGTTTAAAACTTCTACGAACCTTTTTGGTTTTGCTGGCTATCTTTCGTCCGCTCCTGAAGACTTTCTCAAGTCTAATGATACCATTTGCTGTTTAGCTCCCTCTCTCCGTCTCTTGAGCACTGGTCCATATATTGGGGGACAATGCATAGCCAGTGTCTCTATTCAAGGTAGGCTTAATTTTGTCAATGCAAAGAATAAATTATCATCTCCCTTTTTCCTCTCTTATATGTTATGTCTCTTTAAATGCCTTCGCATTGCAAGAAAATGGATAGCATCCCAGGATTTTGCAGACAAGGTGAAAGAATTTTTAATATATTTATTTTTTCATTTCAGACTTTTTACTCGAGAGGCTTACCATCAAATCTTTGATACTCAATCCCTGCTCTTCCAGAACTTTCTTTAGATGGCTCTTCAGATGCAAGTTCTCCTGGACGACGGCTTCATGGATCTCTCTCGAGATGCCAATTTGAAGTCCTCGGCTCATCGGATAGTCAGTCTTTTCACTCTGAGGTGTCTACAAAATAAGATAAAATACAGAATCTGTTGATTTCCATACAGAAATTTAGGCTCCAGTCATCCCGATTGTACACGATTGAACAAGACGTTGAACAAAGAGTTGTGTTGAATCATGTTCAATCAGGGGGTTCTATAGGACTTGGGCCTGGGCTTTACAGGATGTTGACATGCTACTATCATCAAAAGGCAAAATATCTATAGAGGGAGTTTGTTAATAACTCTGGTTTGGGATCATTATTTCGTACTGATAAATAATGTTTCATTGACAGTGCAAGGTCTCCTAGTATTACTATCTTTTAAGATGCCATCTGAAGTTTGCAGTTTACCTGGCGGTCAGGCTTTTCACTTTGGGTTGTCTATATGAGATTAAAAGAAGTTAAAATATACTGATGGCCAATGGCAAACATATCTAATGACCAAATTTCCTCAATTAATCAAGTTTTCTGACATTTCCCATCCTTTTGTATGCAATCATAAGACAAAAATTTCCTCAAATTCACAAGTTTTCTGAATAGTAGCTGCATCTCTGAAATATAAATATGTGTGTGAGCAATTACTGCATACTCCTACCAGAGTATCAGAACCTTTATCATTTTGAAATATTTGATGAAACAACCATTCTCAAGAATTTCCTAAACGTCATCATGACATTTTCGCCAGTCTATGATATTAAAACTTCAAACTAAAACAAGGTTTCCTCATAAACTTAATAATAGTAATACATATTTGTATTTCACCAAATCCAATTTTTCAAATAAGTGGTTGATGTACAACTAGGGAAAATTTGACACAAACAAAGCAGAGGAGAGGGTGCAAGAAAAAAATAAGAGGGAAAATCACTTATGAAATTATTCTTTCACATTCCTGGTTCTTTTGTTATTCTCACCCGAGGTTTTGTCTTCATCTCGCCATCAGGATGTGGACCTTCTTTCTTTTTTTTTTCTTCATCCTCTCTCCCTCCATCTGTTGTCTCATCCTCCTTTTCCTTTACGCTTTCTCCATCCGCATCGTTCTTGCCATCTTCAACGACTTCTCCTCCACCGCTACCTCCATCACCTCCATCACTCCTAGCAACATCAAGTTTTTGTGCCATCTCCAGCTTCTTCCTCAGACCGGCGATCTCCGCATCCTTCACCTGGAGCTGGATCCGGCTCCGGGTCACGAACGCCTCGTTTCTCCACACCTCCATCTGGAGACTCTCCGCCGTCCGCTCCGTCTCCCCCAATTTCTCCTGGAGCTCGCTCACCGCCCGGGTCAGGTGACTCAGACCTGTAAATCGTTTGTTTGCAATTGGTCAGTTAAAAGAAGAATCTACCCAAAAATGACACTCCAAAATCAGATAAAACAGAACAAAAAAATTGAGAAAAATCAGACAACTAATAACAAAGTTACAAAATTTGAAACTGATAGCGTCATAGGTGCACAATTGACCATTTATCATATTCAAATCATTGTTATGAAATGCCACTTTCTTAACCCAACATATGATTTATATAAACTTCAACTATATCATCATGATAGATATCATATATGTAAATCCATTATTTGCATGTTTACATTATACATATTTTGTATCTTTCTGTAGAAATGATGAATTTTACACAGCAATTATGAAGAAAATAAAGGTTAGTACATGTACATGTATTGCACTCATGATGTCATCAAATTGGCAACATTGTTCATTTCATTTTCATTTCCCAAATAAGCTACAGTTTATTTACATTGCAAATGGATCTCGATGAAAATGTCAATATCCCATTCAAAATTCTAATCTTGTATTTGAATTTTGAATATCAATCATATATTTAAGGATGTATGTGTATATGTGCATCCTTGATTAATGTAAACATTTATAAAGTGTTATTCTCATAAGTATTGAAAAAATATAAATAACCAGCTTTCTTACTGCACAGATACTTTTCAAGACTGCCATCAATCTGAACATCTACATATCCATTTACATGTACAGTTAAACTTGTATAGC
This sequence comes from Temnopleurus reevesii, assembly GCA_036244855.1. Classification (NCBI taxonomy): domain Eukaryota; kingdom Metazoa; phylum Echinodermata; class Echinoidea; order Temnopleuroida; family Temnopleuridae; genus Temnopleurus; species Temnopleurus reevesii. The sequence continues at coordinate 10,032 of BQKZ01007503.1, read as the reverse complement.
AGCCACCCAAGGGAAACAGAAAAAGTGGTCATTCTAGACTGACCTCTATAGGCAGGTTCCATAACATGAAATTTCATCTAAAGGGAACAAATTAAGGTAGCCATTGTATATGTAGACAGGCGGTCACTATACATTGTAGAGAGGTGGTCACTATGACATACTGGCCTGTATTCTGATAGCGAGGTTTAAGTTAACCGTGGTCTAAATCTGTGATTTAAGTATGGGTAGCCAAAAGTGCCAACATTTTATTTACAATGTATAATTATTATGTTAACTGCTCTCTCTTTCCATGCTCTAATAATGTAGAAAGCTATTGAAGTTTTTATTCCGAGACAGTTTTAAATACAATGAGTGCCTAATAAGCTTGCAAATTAAACATAGACTGTTATAGATTCAAGCCTCTTTTGGCTTCCCATACTTAAACCACATATTTAAACTCTAGTTTAAGTTAAACCTGACATCAGAATACGGGCCACTGTAGTTAATACCTTTTAGTTGTTCGGCCATTGCGTTGCGGTCAGAAACAGCAACGTAAGCCATGACGGCGTATGTATTCAGCTCCTTTTTCAGCTTGGCATCCTGCGACATGGCCAATTTACCATCAGTCGACTTGTTTCCAGGGCTGCCTGGAGTGAAAATCGCTACCTCCTGGTCCTCTGCCATCGTTTTTCATTTACTGTAAAAGCCAATATTTTAGTGCACACAAATTTTAGAGGATTTACTGAATTTTATACCTTTTCACATATAATTTAGTGAGTTGGCATTTTCACGTTTTGAAAGACTGTTGTACACAAGTCTATGGGAAATCTAACAAGTGAAAATTGTAGCGAATCCTTGGTGAAGAAATTTGCAAAAATAAAACACAGGTGGAAATTTTAGCTTATACTCTTCTGGCTTTGACATAAAAAACAGACTTTTTGATCTCAAAAACAGACTTTTGCTGAAAATAAATGGTAAGGTAGTTGAAAATAGAGCAATTACTTTGAACTGCTATGCTTACATTATGATGGCCACACAAGAAGGCCCCAAAAATTGTTTGGATATGGCCAAGAATTACCTTTTTAATTGCATTGGCCAGTCATAAAAAGTTCTTGGTAATTAACTTTTTTTTATAACTTTTGGAACAGATTTCATGTAGGAAATAAGACTTAGAATGCAGTACAAAGCCCTAAACCGATCTAAATATTACTTTCCAGGTTTTATTTCACAGAATATATTTACATATAATTTCCTCATATTTTCCTATAATTTCACTATGATTTTTTAAAATTTCAGTGAAAAGCTATAAGAAAAAAAAGTTTAGGTTGGGCTATTTTCTGAGGGTCCTACGAAGGATTCAAACAACCTTTTGGCCCAATTTTTATACTTATTCTGTAGATTTTTAGATTGTGATGTTTGGAACAATATTTGTAGAAGTAATCAATTATCTTTAAAAATTTGGCCATAAAACAAGTGAACATATTGTAGGCTTCAAATCTTTTCAAACCAAACCAAACCTTGATTAATGAAAGAATTACCAAAATATTGAGATGTCAAAATATGATTGATGGAACACTCACATCACTCCACACAGAAAGATGCGGGGGAATTGTAATTGTATAAAACAAACTGTGTCAGGTTAATTTGTAGACTCAGTTTGCACAAGATTGATCACAAATTCGTTTCCGTCAAAGGTGTAAGATTTACAGCAAATTGACAACAAAATGCCATTGAAGAATCAAATTGATTACAATTTGGATGATTTTTTTCCCAAAAAATTTGAAGCATCCAGGATGGTGTTTCACCAAGTTACAAAAGACTTTAAGAACGACTTAACGCATGACTGGTATCATTTCTTGTGATGATCTGTACAAGAATGTTACGAAATTGCACTTGTTAAAGTGGTCCAGTCTTTCAAGGCATGCATAACTTTAAGAAAGATTTGGTGAAACACCACCCAGCTAGCAGTGTCACAAGCTCCATGTCGGGCCTTTCCGGAGCAAATGAATGCAATCTGCAGATCTTTTATTGATATTCTGAATATTTCTTGCTCATTCATAGATAAAATTTCCCCGTTCTGACAATTAAAAGTCCCTCTTTATTACTAGTGATAAGTAGATACAATATACGAATCAATGATGTATAGATGCATAAATTAATATGTCATTTGTTACCAGCTTGCAAGTTTGTACTATTTATGGGCTGAAATCGGGATTGAAATTAAAAATCTATTTACAAAATTCATCCAAACAGTGTCCTAAACATTAAGCAAACAAATGTGCTAATCCATTCTCGTATCCAGCCGTGCACCATCGTGTGCGGAGAGAGTATGGAGATGCCTCGTTCTTAAGACGTCACTTCCCAGCAGTGGTGTAGGCTGGATACAAAAGTGCATTTTAATTAGTGCAGTGTTTCTGGAAATGTAGATTTTAGCTCCAGCATCCTTCTAAGATTGGGGCATGCTACATGTTTGAATCAATAAAACAAAATATAAATAGCATTTAAACACGCCTGCTCTCTAGTTTCCTATTCAGAGGCGCGGAGGGATAAAGAAGAAAGGAAGACAATTTATTTAAAGTGGGAGGTGAAAAGAACGATTTGAACGATTCTAAGGAACAAGCATTACGGATGTTATTAGGGAGCGTATTCCACAATAGTGGAGCATTGACAGCAACATTTTTTAAGCCTTTTCACCAGAAGAACATTTCACTCTGAGAGGAGCTAGCATCCCGCTTCCCGAGGATCACAGATTTCTAGATGGAGCATACTCTGAGATGAGTTCACGTAAATATGAAGGAGCAAAACCATTGACAACTTTCCAAGTGAGCATGAGAATTTTGAATTTTATGCGTTCTGTAACAGGCAACCAATGAAGTTCTTGGTAATGCATGCTCTCTGTCTTTGTGCAAAAGATTTTTTTAAAAATCTATTTCTGAAATTTCTTTTCACAAAGATGTCTGTCTCAGTAAGTATGAGCCATCAACATCACGTTCATGATTCACACCCTAAAAGTTACATACTGATCTGCTGATATGACATATTCAAATTGAATCACAACTCGTCAACTGACATGACACAACTTCACAACTCAAGCCAAAAAAAATGTGACAAAATAAAATTTTACAACAAAACTGACGTTAAAAACTCACCCTGGCTTGATTGGTTTATTCAATATAGGAAACGAGTCACATCAGCATCAAATAATCTCTCAATTACTAAATTTCCTCGAAGTCCAATGCCTGAGATCAATACAATAGCATGAATAGAGAGGATTCAGAATGACGATGACGACGATTCTTTTCGCAATTTTCCCTGTTTGTGATGTGTGGGAATCCCCAACGATGCTTAGACGTATTTCCCAGCTGTTCTAGTAATCAATTTAACCCAATCTTATTACGTATGCGCAATGAATACAAGCCCATTCAAACCATTCTTTGAAAAAACTACTGGGAAATATTCTAGCGGGGGTCAAATTCTTGAAGGGGAATCCCCGTTGGAAATCCCACATCGGGTCAAGAGGATTCACATGGACAAAGTAAATAACTTCATTCAAGTATTCACAATAACTAGAAAGAAATTTCACTCCCTCTTATTCTTCTGAGATATATCAGACAAGCGTCGCATAATGAATCGCGAGTGTACCTTTGTGTGCATAGGGCGAATGTGAATGCCTAAATGAAGTTGGTAATTTTTTCCATAATTTTTGTCCCGCCTGCTGACAGTGAGTTCGTGGTTGTTTTGCTGCCCTTTGCAGAGGCACTTCGAACATTGAATGCTCTCAATTTTCGCCCCCCCCCCCCCCCCCCC
>BQKZ01007502.1:19245-29743 GCA_036244855.1 Temnopleurus reevesii | reverse complement strand
ACTGTATCATGATTCACAATAGTTCATTTGATTTACATGTTTTGACATGTGCAAAAATAACAATCTCATTACATACATGTATTACACAATTAAACTTGCATACCAGTTGATTTTAGATAAATGTATGCACGATTATACTTAATTGAATTGAATGTATAATAATCTGTTTAATTTAAATCACAAATATGATTGTACTAAAATGACTGAAAAAAATTAAGATTGCATCCAAATCAACATAATTTGGAATCTTTTTAAAATAATAAATTGGCTGTAAATACTCAATAAAGATATTGTTTCCTTTTGAATTATTCTGTGCCAATACGTGAACTTAAATATGTGTAAACCTGTTATATACATCTGTACTTAGAAAAGCCCTTGTGGATGAAAAAGAACAATAACTTTTTAAATTTTTGGATAAGCTAAATGAAAACGAATAATGAGCACAGTTTATCTTACCTACTTCAAATAATTGTCTAAGGGGGTGTTGTTCAAAAGTTGCAATCGATCGCAAGTTGCAGTTATGCGCGTTACAATTTGCAACTGGTTTGCAGTTGATTTGCGATCAATTGCGACTTTTGCACGACACCCCCGGAGTCAAAGAACTTTTTCAAGTATTATTTCTTTATATTATATTGTTATTGCCATGATATGACACCGATTAAGATTCTTGTAATTTGATTGGTTGATTGACAATGATCATTTGGTCAATTACACAATTACGTCATCAGCCGTGCAATTTTGGCTCTATCCACGGTGCAATGGATCTATTGAACATTGCATAATCAATTGCATCACATAAAAACCCAGAGCAACATGCGGTGTGTGACATGGATGCCGCTTGCTAAGCTTAACTTGTTGGTCTGTGTTTCATAAAGCTGTGCGTAGATCTATGCACAGCTTTATGATCGACTGGTGGTCCTTTCTAGTACTCAATGATAATTCCTGGCGCTGAATTGCATCGAAGAAAGGATCATCAGTCGATCGTACAGTCGTTCGTAGATCTAAGCACAGCTCTATGAAACACAATCCAGGAGGCCATTTCATGAAACTTTGTCAGCAACAAAATTAGTCAGCGGAGATGAATAAAGTGAAATCCTTGATTCTGATTGGCTTAAAACCACTGCCGCTGACTGAAGTTATAGCAACTGTCGCAATATCCGCTCGTGTCGCACTGACTAATTTACATGAAATAGCCGATAGTACAAAGTGGAGAATTGAAAATTTGTGGTTTAATTTTTGCAATATTCAATGAACTTGAATAGCCAAGGAACTACTAGGTGTCATATAAAACACAACATTATTGTTTTATTCATACAATGGAAGAGATATAGTTCACTCGGTGAAAGATGAAATTTAATTATTGAACCATCCGGATCTTTCATCTTTCATTTTGAGAACTACTCTGTTCATTGCACTCATAGCAATTCATTATATGTAAGTATAATTTTGGGGCATGTCACTTATTAATTTTTTTTAGACACATGAGCAGTGTTTCACCAAATCATTTTCAAAGTTACACAGGAATTTAAGAAAGACTGTAGTACGTTAATGGATGCAATACGCATAAGATCCTCGATCATTCAGCACAATAACTGATAAACAGATGTGCGTAAAGTTGTTCTCCAAGTTGTCTGTATCTTGGTAAAACACATCAATGGTATGAATGACAACAATTTCTTGAATATATGTTAACCTTGTTGAATTTCAGAAACTGATAAATGTTCATCATCTACGGGATATAATAATTTTTTAAACCCCGGTCACATGGGACCCCGGGAGCAACACGATTCACCCCGAGTCTTTGTTAATTCACAGTTAACTGCCTCAGAACAACGAGTCGGAGTGAATCTTGTTGCTTCCGGGGTCCTATGTGACCAGGGATTTAAGTACAAAATCATTAATCAAGTGGGCAAGAGGATAAATGTCAATAGAAAAATAGAAAAGTAAATTTCAAACTCTTAGTAGACTGCTTTTATGTAAAATTGTATGCATTCTCTCATCATAAAGGTTGCTCTTCACAACTTGAAAACTTATACAGGGTTTGCCTGACATAGCAGGAATAAATATGTGAAATGAATGCAAACTGGATTCCAAGTATTGTACATGTATCAGTGGTTCGATGTTCATTGGCAAGTAACATTCATGAATTTGAATAACTTAAAAGGAGACTCTACCCCAAAATTATATTTCTTCAACAGGAGAAGAAAAAATAGATGAACAGAACAAAAAAAGTTTGAGGAAAATCGGACAACTAATAAGTTATGAATGTTTGCATATTTAGACAAATTGGCAACTGATGACATCACAGGTGCACAACTGACCATTTACTAAATTCATATCAATGTTATAAAATGTTACTTTCTTCCCCCAAAATATGATTTCCTCAAAACTTTAACCATAGGATATCTTTATGATAGATATGTATATCCACTATTTGCATGTTTACATTCATACAACCTTTGCAACTTTCTATAAAAATAATGAATTTTGTACCATATTTATAATGAAAACTCTGGTTAGTTAGGCACTTATGATGTCGAATTGGCAACATCTCTGAAAATTTCCACTGATTTGCCCATTTTTTATAATCTTTAAAAATTCATAACTATTTTTATTACTTGTCCGATTTTCTTCAAACTTTTTTTGTTTTACTCACAAATTTTTTCTGCTTCTGTTAAAAAATTATTATTTTTGGGAAGACTCCTCTTTAAACCAACCTATTGCAGAATCCAACTAATATCTTGGATTACAGTTGTAAATTAGTAATCGTAGAAGACCCGCTGAAGCATAGAACATCATAATAAACAGTGCAAATGTAATAATACTAGTATCAATATTCTTGTTGCTACATTGGTTTTATACTATAGTCCAATATGTATCTATTTACAAAAATACCCTGTTGACTTAAAAATGTCATAGTAGTAATACTTAATAACTTCATAAATCATTGACAACTCCTAATGACACAAACCCTGTTTACTTAGTCATGGAAGCATTATTTACATCAATTTTGGTAATTCGTCAAATCACTGAATATTTGTGACCATAGAGTTCATAGAGTTGGAATGATTTCGAGATGGGGGAGGGGGTCACATTCACAAGATACACACACACACATGCACATGCTTTCCAACACAGACACACATTTGGATATTTATATTTATCTTTTTTTTTTTTTTTCTTTTTTTTTTTTTTTCAAACGGAACTGCAACTATTCCCGTCACTGCGCTCCATCCGTCTGCAGATCAGATTGGCACAAGTCAGGGACGACGTGCTAAGAAACACGACAGGACACTTTTCAGTTTTTTTTTTTTTTTTTTTTGGGGGGGGGGGCCTAGGTGCTTCCTTTTCCGCCACCCAAGAGAGTACCCTGTTGGCCTAGTCATAGCAATAATATACATACATGAAAGTGTGCGAATATGAGCACCAATAACACCAATATAAGATGTACATGAGAGTTGGAACTGAATTAAGCTTTGAAAACGCTAGAACAATTTTGGAAAAGTGTCCATTTCACATTCCCCTAGTGGTTTCATCCCAAGCTTTAATTAAGTTGTCCAATTGGCTTTACAAAATTTGGTGTGCCAAACGCTAAGTCATCCACAACCAAAATAAGAGAATGGCATTAATCTATTTCACCCAATTTACTGCCCATGATGCAGTCTGAATAAAGAGAAAAGTGACCTCAAATGTACAAAGAGGATGTTAATTTTACAAAATTATTCAATTACACAGTATGCCACAAAAGTGAATATATATGTATACCTGTCCTTTTGGTATAATTCTTCCACATCTTTTAAACAGACAGTATATCATTTATGTAACTTGCATATAAAACCATGGGAAACCATCGTCCAATAACTACTAAATACATGAAACTTACAATGGTCTGTCCATTTTGAAGATACAATCAAAAGAATTTCCATTGTTTATCATTGTTAATTTTATATGGTGCAGAAAACAATCATTTTACAGGAACATACAATTCTCATCAATATATTTTATATACCTATTATCACTATGAATCTGGAAACAATCGGATCACAGAGGGATTGCTGGATCTTATCTCTTATTCTTGCAATTTAGAGTGATAGCATGTAGCAAAATATTGACTTAGATTGCCCTGATCAGCTATTAATAGAGTTGTATGAAATTAATTGAACATAAAAATAAGTCAACCAATCAGTCCATTCCCGTTTCGTCTGGATTTTCTTCTAAGGTTGTAACTTCAGAGGCACTTGCACCCCCTTCTGAACCACCTACCGCACCTTCTAGAGTCTCTGAGCTGGATGGTTGGTTTGCTTCTCCTGGTTGCTCTCGACTTCCTGGAGAGCATTCCTCTGGAGAGGCATTTCCAGCTGCATCTGCTTCACCAGCACCAGCAGGACTGGCCTGCTGGGAATCCTGATCTTCTGCATGCTTCGGACTGTCTTGAGTGGCACTTGCTGTTGTATCCGCTTTGCCATCCCCTGCAGGAGTGGCCAGGCGGTAATCGTCATCTGTTGTCTGCTTTGGACTATCTGGTGACGATTCCTCTGGAGTGGCACTTCCAGCTGCATTTGCTCCACCATCCGCTGCAGGAATGGTCAGATGGGCATGCTGGTTCTCCTCACAATCCTTGATAAGCCAGACCTCGTTCCTTCGGTTGATCAGCTTGAAGGGGCTATCGTATCCGGCAAAGTAGTAGACATTGTCCTTGACCTGATGTCCATCCTGCTCTAGGACCATAGTAAACTTCTTCATCTCCTCCATGTACTTGTCATCATCAGCAAAACCACTGAATTTCCTGTACAAACATATCAAAATGAAATATAGGGATGGATATTTGAAATATAAAGAGGTGATAATCTGGTCCAAGAATTGTATAACTTCTTGTGTTTAACCAAGCTCCGACAACTTTGAAAAATAAAATATTTTCATTTCATTGAAACATCATCTTTCATTGAAACAATGAAAACATGCGAAGCAGGTATCATTTTCTTAAATAACCATTAAGCAGGATTAACTAAATTCCACTTTGAAAAATGAAATGTCACTTCTTTACCATCTTTGGAATAAATGTCATGGCATCCAAATATTATTACACATTAGATGTGCATTGTTAATCTAATACAAGGTATAGTTATTCACACACAATGAAAAAAACAATGACTTTATCTAAAACATCAAAGAAATTTCAACCATGGCAGGACATTATGACATAACTTTTATTATGATAAGCCAATGCATTTAAAGAACTTAATGCATTATCATTTTATATGTACATGTATGCACTAAAAGCAAGCCTCATCATGTTTAAATTTATCCCAAACCATGGTTTGATCTGGTTCAAGCTGTCCCTGGGGGTGAGGGTGGAGGGGGGGGGGGAGGTTTGGGAGCCCAATTTGCCCCCTCACTTTTTACTTTCTGCTTAATTGTGACGTTTTTCTTTCTAGTGCTCAAAAAAACGTGATTTCATGAACAGAGTCAATGTACATTATATTTTCAGTCAAAATTCATAAATCTATCATTGTTTTGGCAATGAATGGATGAAATGACACATTCCATGATGCTTGATGTAGTGGTCATGACTCTCGCCTTTCAACCAAAGGGTTGTGGGTTCGAGTCCCCACTCATGGCGTTAATTTCCTTCAGCAAGAAATTCATCCACATTGTGCTGCACTCAACCCAGGTGAGGTGAATGGGTACCTGGTAGGAATATTCAGTCCTTGAAACGCCAAGTGCGCTAATGAAGTGGCTGCCGGGCTAAAGCCAGGGTAATAATGCTGCAATTGTAGAGCGCTTAGAAAATTCTTCATTAAGAGTTGATAAGCGCTATATAAAAGCTGTTCATTATTATTATTATTATTTTTGCTACAATTTCATCAACAATTTTGGTAGGATAAAGCAATGAAAGTAAATAGCAAAATCAGCACAGTCACGCGATCGGCAGTCAAGATCAGAAAAGGGCCAGATCAACCTCACCGTGCCCTGGCGCTTGGCAAGATAGGGTTAAACCAGGTTTAAAAACTGCCGTTGTGGACTCAACCTCTAGAATTCAGGTTACAAATACGTTATGCAGGCGAATCACCGTCAAGGAGACCAGTAGGGTGTTTCATCAAGATTTGTCGCAGCGACAAGGAATCATTTTCCGACAGTTCCCATAGCAACTGTCAGCGATAGTGCTTTTCATCCAATCACAATCGAGGAATTTTTCAGCGCTGACCAATTGTCTCTGCAACAAATCTTGATGAAACACCCCCTAGAGGAAACCCATTGGAGTTCAATGATTATTGATTAATATTAAAAGAGGTGGACACATGATTATTTAACTGTGGATATTAGTCAATGAATATATATGAAATTTCTTTACCAAAAAGGGGACCCAATAATTTTTGGAACTATTTGACTTGGCGGAAGACAGCTCTAGGCAATTTCCCTCCCAAAGGGTATGGAGTTTACGGATTAACGACATGCTGCTATGTTAGGGTTGATTATATCAAATGAGCTGGTCAAGATGTAGTTTTGAATGCAGAATGATGAAGTCTAGAAAATTTCCTTTCCAATGCTGCCAGGCACTTGTCGATGATGATAATGATGAATTAAGATTTAAAGGTGTTTCTCATTCAATTCTCATTCAATTCAATTCTGAATATTTACGCCTGTCGGACGTCTGTTGAACTAATCTACAGCTGATCTTATAGGAATTTTTTTAAAGGCCAAACATAACACAGGGGTCTATGGAGAAATAATAACACATGTGGGACTAAATTTAAGAATTTGCAGGGGAGCTATAAAAAGCTCTCCTAGGGGCTCTCGAGGAGAATTTTAGTGGAGCTAAATTGGGTCTTCATGTAGTAGATTCGGGTTACAAGGGGCTCTATAAATCACTCCCCAAAAATCATTTAAGGGGAGCTTTAGAAAAGCAATCGCTCTCACTCCCCTTAGAGTTTAGTCCCTTGGACTCTTCACAGGGTAGCAATGACACAAGAGGGTTTTGTTACATACTTGACAAACACGGTCATGGCAGGGAGGTCCTTGATGCTAACATCGCAAGCTTTAGGCTTGGGTGTGTTCTCCGTGAACTCTTTAGGAACAAAGAACGACATGGTGTACTTGGTCTCGCAAGCAGGGCCTAGTCCTGGAATGTACTCCCTTGCAACAGGGGCAGTCATCTCGATCTTCTGGCCTGGAATTGAAAAACATACAGGAATTCATATGTAGTGAATTCTGCTTAAAGGTATACATGTAGATTGGTAATGGTCGGGATGCAGAAATTGATGTGAAACGAGCTGATGTATGCCTACATTGCTTTACATGCCTAAATGTACGAAATTAGGAGAAGATTTTCGTGCATATTCTGGCATATTTTACCTTGAGAATTCCAATCACTCATTATTCCTACGGCACGCTGAATGGATCGGACAGGGCCCGAGCGGGGTGTGATAGGAGGAATGACCGGGGGAACTGTGTGAAGCGTGTGAGTTTGCATTCATTTCTAGGTCTATATTATTCAAACAAACTATGAACATGCTCTGATTTGCTATTGAAAAACTGCATAATGGTAATAATTTTATTGCAGCTTGCTAACTACAGTAGTGAAATATCTGAAGCGCCATCTCTCCCAAAACTGATCTATTGGTTTAAATCGAACATGTCTAAATCCAATAATTGCCTCAGTCAGTGTGATTTATTTTGAAGAAATAATATAAAATCTGTGGTATTTGCCTCTTCTATATCAAATTTCTGATTGGTCCCAGAGATTTGACTTAGTCAGAGTCATTTGTTAATTGCCCGAAATAGAGATTGGAAAAACATCGCGATCGACTAGTTGCGGAATATTGGTGTATATCGATTCCTGCGCAATTGGGAGCACAGACGATCCGGCGCCCAAACTCATTCACACAAAAACGTTCTTTGGCAAACTATATTGGTAGCTATCATAACATCAGCTAGCGATCGGTGGTCGTTTTGACGTACGTGCTAGTCCTTACACGAGTCATTTTGAGATATGCTATGAGACACTTTCAGTTTTGTTAGGTTCAATATCTTGTAAAAGAAAAACCTTGATATGGATTGCTGATTGGGGATTTGTTTTATGTCTATTAGCAACCAGCAACCTATTTTGGAGGGGCTCAGATACCCTAAAATTTGAGGATTTCATAAAACTCACTGCCTTCATTTTCGCCCTGGATGTAGTTGAAGAGTTTGAAGAATGATTCTCGTCTCTCTTTCTTGGACACTGTCACTGATTCTTCAGCAGTCATGAGGTCCAGAGATGTGGTAACCCATCGTGAGGGTGCATACTTTCGTTCCTCATACCCTTTCTGGAAATAGAAAGAAAGATTCAGGGACTACAATTTAACAGACGAGGCTATCAAATGCAATAATTTTTAACAGAAGAAAAACAAATTGATGGAAATCGGGCAAGTAATAAAAAAAAGTTATGAAATTTTAAAGATATTTGAAAAAAATGGCCAAATCAATGAAGATTTTCAGATGTGTTGCCAATTTGATGACATCATGGGTGCAGTACTAACAAAAATTTTCGTGATATTCATCATTTCTACAGAAAGATACAGAAAAATGTTCTGCTTCTGTTGAACAAATATTATTTTTTTTATCAGAATCTTCTTTGAAGGGGAGTGGGAGTGATGCTCTCTTAAAGCCGACCTTAAATGCATTTGGGGGAGTGATTTACAGAGCCTCATTTAACCCCAATATCACTACATGGACATGATGATACAATTTAGCTCCCCTAAAATTCTCTGACAGCCTCTAGGAGAGCTATTCAGCCCCAGCGACGTACAATAGTTCAGAAAACTTTGTTTGCATAAATTTAGTAGAAACACAGATAGAATTCAAATTATCAACACAAAAGCATAATTGTAAGTACTTAAGCAGCCTGTTAAACCACTTGATTTTTTTGGGGTTTTTTTTTTTCATCACAGTAAATATTGAATCTAATTTGAGATAAATCTTGTGCAAATTGAGAACTACAAATTGATTTGATACAGTCTGTTAACAATCATCTCTGTTTTTGTGTGAGGAGTGATCCGATCATTACATCACTTAAATTTTTATATCGCAGTATCTCTGTAATTATTTTGTGAATGAGAGTAAAACTTGAAAAGATTTACAAATTGCAATAACTATTTCAAGTTTTGTGCTGAAATATTTGAAAATAATCCTGCATTCCCCGAGACATGGTGCTACAAACATCAACGTCTAAAAACGCTAGAAAGATGTACGAATGAGTTTGACCACATCCTCTATTGACCTCTGCTAAATGTACATGATAAATATCATCGCAAGTGTATATTTTTTACTTTACTTTATGTAGTTAAAGGGGAACTTCACCCAGACATTGATGTGCGCTCAGTGGATGGCGAAAAATACAATGATCAATCTGTGAAAATTTTAGCAAAAATACAAAAATCCGTTAAAAAGTTATGAATTTTAAATGTTTTTATTTGCACCCCTTGTGGGCTCCTTAAATTGGCAACAAAATGGCTGCCAACATAGATAATTCTTCATTCACTTTTTACACAGAATTTCATTTTGTTCCTTTTAAAGAAAAGTAGATATCCCAAAATGCACGCAGAATCAATATGTCTATACTATACTTGATCAGTAAAGTAAAATTTTCATCTACTTTTCTAGAAAAAGAATTGTATGTACAAAGTGAATGGAAAGTACTGTGCCTGTAAGGCTTCTAGTTTAGGGAGCCAATTAAAACACATCAATGTGTCTAAGTAAAGTTCCCCTTTCAATACAAGCTCAAGAAAGGCAAAGGGGTGTTGGTACAAAGTTGCAATTGATAACCAATAAATTGCACATCAGTTGGTAATTGGAATTTGTATTTTCATTTGCGCACTGTGCTTGACAAGACGTGCATGAAACAATGGTTTGATTAGCGCTTGCTTATTACCTCAGGTGATCCTGCAACTTGCAATTGATCGCCACTTTGTATAAACACCCTCTAAGAATTTTTAAATGCTTCTAAAATTCTCAAGCCAATCTTACCTAGATTTTGGGTAAGAATAAAACTTAATCGATAATTAAGAAAAATTGATTACAGTCATAGAATAGCTAGTCTATATAATATACCATTGGTTGTGTTTGACCAAGCTAACAAATTCTTCAAGAATGACTGGTATCAGTTCCTGTATTCCATATAAGAATTGACACCTGTCATTCTTTAAGGTCTTTCGTAGTTTGAAGAAACACTGCTCAGAATTAAAAGCTGTTTGTACACCTGCACATGATTCTATGAGGGACTAGTGACCATTTCCTGCACTCTATGATAAGCACTGGCGCTGAATCGCACCTGAGAGAGGCTCACCATTTGTTCATAGAGTCATGTGTACATGTAGATGTACAAACAGCTTTATGAATAAATAATAATAATAATAAACACGTTGCTTATATAGCGCATATCACTGCCATTGCGTCTCTATGCGCTTAAGAAATGAAAAGTAGGAAATTAAAGATGCCATTCGATTGGGACAAAGTCATT